>MU868682.1:28520-77636 GCA_036418205.1 Ostertagia ostertagi | reverse complement strand
TGTTATATGACGGCGGCCTTTCAAAAAAACTGTATTGTAGTAAGCACATTTCGTAACTCCAACGTAATCGAAGAAACAGCTTCATTTTTACAGGGCCTTTCCTTCACAATTTTTTGCGACAACGCCTCTAACAACACTGTCATTCTCAACACGTAGAAAGGCATGCAATGTAACTCTAAAAGCTGAATTTCACCTTTATATGTTGTATAAGTTGTGTAAGATCTCAGAGGAGAATCTTCCATTCGCAAATAAAACAACACTGATAATTGAAAAATCTTACAAAATTGGAGGCCCGACGATTTCGCATCGAGCGTCAACTATCTAAAGGCGGCTTAAAAAGGATCCGTTCGGCTACGGCTCAAATATTGCCATTCTTGTAATTGATGTTCCAAGGTCTTCGAGAAGTTTTGTGAGCAAATCATACTTGATATAATAAATCTCGAAGGTCATTACAGTAAAGGACTGTCTCAGGAAGCGATGTTCACACCAATCGGCGATAACCCGCTTGTGCTAGTCAAGGAAGTATGGACGACTGTGATGCTGTCTTCTGTCCGTTGACATATGGCCGGCAACATGAATTTCCTTCTAACAAGGGAGATTTTTCAGGGCAAGGTGCGCTTTTTCAAAACGGTTTTGTGGGACGCATGTAGGGAACGCAAAACCATGTTTCATTTTCGCTGAACGGTTATAGCAGTACCAAAAAAGAAGCATAAGGTACTGTTAAGGGTTCGATCCCCCGTGGCGACTAAATTTTGCATTTGGGTTGGCGCCTACGGTTTGGTGCCAAATCGCGCTAAATATCAAAATCAGATGTCAAATTCATCGTCAGGACCATTTTGAAGCCAACAAGTGGCCGCCAACCTTGATTGCAAAATTTAGTCGCCGCGGGGGATTGAACCATCAAGAGTATTATTCACCTTTTTTGGTACTACTAAAACCGTTCAGCGAAAACGAAACATGGTTTTGTGGTCCATACATGCGTCCCTACAACATGTACTAAACCGTTTCCAAAAAGCGCACCTTGCCCTGAAAGACCTCCCTTGTAAGATTGTAATAGTACAAAGCTTTGCTCGTCATGTTGCCAAAACGTGAGCTTGAGCTTGGGAAAAAGTTATTGTAATGAAGAGGTCAAACGCGACCGAACCTTCGTATTATAAGTATCGCTCGGAGAGTAAAATTTGTTTTAATGTGATAGTGATGCTTCACTTGAGTCAACCTTACTTCAGCAAAATCGAATCAATCAGTCACGAGTCATTCGATTCGACGAATCCCTCCTTAGTAACTGGGAGTCTTTGAGCTTAACTTTGCATTCGGAAAATTGGACGTTGATGGATATGAATATTATTTTTAATCCTAATATTTTGCACTTTCCGGAATTTCGACCGACATGTTCGTAATGTGGGAATTTGAAAACCACATTCGGGCGACACATTTTTCAAAGTTTTGGTTACAGTGTATTTGCACAGTAGCTTCGAGTGATTTCCGATATTCCAGGGACACAGAAGAAAAGGAAAAAGAAGAAAGAATGGTGAAGAATGGTCAGCAATTTGAGCATTAACGATCATATTCCAAACTGATTTTTATTGTTACTAGAAAATTTGACACGGCAACTATAAGCCCTTGTCATCTATGGCTCTAAGTTTGAGCCATTTCAGCATAATCCGCAGGCGCGTCCGCAGTACTGCATTTTGTATGCTTGCGAGTAGAATGTGCTGTTGCAAAATCCGTTCCGTATCCAACTAGCGCAACTGAAAATACATATCATGAAAAATATCATATCATACCATAAAAGCAGTAGGTGCAACAATGAGAGGAAACGTCAGTGGAATCTTTGTGGGATCTGCCGAAAGCTGTTTGTTGCATGCTCGGCTAGGGGAGAGCTCAGCTGGCTGACATTAACTCCTATGCGGTAAATGAGCTGGAGTGATTTTGACAAGGCCTAATTGACGGGCATCCACTGTTATCCGCTCTGAGGCACAATGTTGAGCATGGTGGACCCAGCGATATGTTCTGACCAGTGTCTTTGTTTGCCAGATCCACCACTTTAAATGCACATTTGTCTGTCATAAATTATGGGTGATATAACATTGTAGAAACAAGCAACAGGTTCCCATAAACTGTGGGCCAGTTCTTCTACTGTCTCCTATTCTCCTTCTTTCACACCATGCTGCTTATAACTGAAGGCAAATTCTGAGGATTAAGAGAGGTGCAATTAGAGCTGGTGGTGATAGCGTAAGACCTGAAAAATAGAGAGGAAGCGATGAGAATACCTTGGAATGCATTGCAATTGAGCCATACCTTCATATGATCGGATGTGGTACCGATGGCAAGAAAGCGGCTCTCGGTCAAAGAAGCGCAAAATACGCCTGAAGAAACTTGCATGTTAGGATATTCACGTGTGTTTTGAGATCTTTTTGAGAGTACGCCTGATCTCTCATCAATGCACGCTGATCTCACCACCTCTCGCGGCGGGTGGGATGCGTTGGAAAGGGAGTCGATGGTTGCGGGCCCGTAAGGATTAGCGCCCTAACCGCGCAATTTTGCGACGAAGCTGGAGTGATCCAGTTACGTACGGACCTTACAATTTCCCTCCGTGGAATCCCTCCTACTAGTCGGGCTAATCCCGGGGTTTGCCTTTGAGCATTAACTCCTAACTGGCATAAAATCTGTTCATGTCAGTTAAGAGTTATTGGTTAGCTATGCGTTATCAAGTAGCGGAAACCGGATAAAGGTTGTCAAATCCTCAAATCCTGCTGAGTTTTGAGCCCACGTCGGAGAACACAACCTTTCTTTAAATTATTTGTTATAATGGCGACGAAACCAAACCATATTGTTACAAAATTTTCCATTACACAACGGGTGTTCCTCAAAAATAAACGACGAAAGAAAATAGATAATAACAAAAAAAACTTACTTTGGGTTAGATCCACATCCAGTTCCTACAGTTCCTGAATAAAAAGTTTTGAAGAATAGAAGCAGAGCTTTTCAACGTTCTCTAGCATACTCTATCTGTAAGTAGAGTATGTGCTTTGAGCGAGCTTGAAAAGCGTGCTAGACCCTTCTGATATGCAAAAATTTCAGGATGTTAATGCCCAGAGTCGTATAAGGAATCCCATTTCACAGAATTTTAACCCTTTGACGACAATGCGGATTTGCACGTAGCGTGCTCGTGGGACCACGCCCTTTTTGGCGCGCCCAACTCTCGCACAAAATGGGGCAAAATTGTCCCTAAAAGCAGTTTTTCTATCAAAATTTTGACTATGACAATAAACAAAATATGACTGCAGTCTTAAGCTTTATGATCATGTATTGTTGGAATTAGAAGTGGAAGTTTGGAAAGAAATCTCGGATTTCAAAGGATGGTGTTTGAAAACTCTAGAAGTTCAAATGTACAGTAGAATTTTTGATATAGTTCAAACTCCTCCTTGTGTCTTAAGACTGTGAAAAGACGTAGAGGTCCTGATCTGTAATTCACCTTAAGCTTAATAATGTAAAACACTAGTTAATACATCGCCGAGCGAAGTGCCATATCCTAAAATTTCATATAAATTAGCTAGTAACAAACATTTCTGCAAAATATGCTGAACATACGCGTAATGGAGCTTGCTTATAATCCTACTTACTATAAAGCGCTTCGTCTGTCGTCTGTCGTCTGTCTGTCGTTCTGTATGTCTGTCACGAAATTCCCTAGCTCCTCGGGATCCGCCTGGAGGGACCGGGTCAAGTGTGGGATGGGTGGGCAGGGTCTCACGTAATACAAAACACACATCAGCTAAGCGGAGCCCCGCCCACAGAGGGCGTGGCGTGCGTCGAAATGAACTGTACCGAAGACCAAGATTTCGATTTCAGTGACAAAACAACCTCGAAACTGGGCCAAAAAAGGGGTAAAGGTGTGCATTGGTAAGTCACATCGAATTAGGGAGACCCACCCCCGGTGGGCGGGGCGTTCTCCTAAAAAAGCAGTGCTTTATGAAAAATTTCATAACTCGGTTGGGAGAAAGCCTACAGAGCAGAAAACAATTTGGTGTAAGGGAGCAATGTCTAAGGTGTTCCTGCATACATGACGTGGGCGGAGGCCCGCCAGAATGGGCGGGGCGCGCTCTGAAGTGTACAGCATTTTCTACAAGCCCTCATAATTCGGGTCGGGGAAGTCTTAAAGAGCCGGAAAAAGGTGGATAGAGGTGTATGGAGGAGTGGAGGCCAGCTGTCATGGGGCGGGGCTTGACCAAAGTGGGCGGAGTTTGCGACGAAAATTCATAACTCGGCTCCAAGAAGTCCCGGAGGCCGGGAAAAAGGGTAGAGGTCGGCGAAGGAAAGGAGGTCAAATGCTATTAGTGGGCGGAGCACGCACCTAAGTGGGCGGAGTTTGCCAAAAGTGTCGCAATTCGGTTGCAAGAGTCCTAGAGATAGGGGAAAACGGGGTTAGAGGTTGGCGAGGGAAAAGAGGTCAACTGCTATTCAGTGGGCGGCACGCACCTAAGTGGGCGGAGTTTGCCAAAAGTGTCGTAATTTGGACCGGTGGAAAAAGGGGTAGAGGTCGGCGAAGGGAAGGAGGCCAAATGCTATTAGTGGGCGGAGCACGCACCTAAGTGGGCGGAGTTTGCCAAAAGTGTCGTAATTTGGTTCCAAGAGGTCCCAGAGACCGGTGAAAAAAGGGGTAGAGGTCGGCGAAAGGAAGGGAGGCCAAATGCTATTGGTGGGCGGGCACGCACCGAAGTGGGCGGAGTTTGCCAAAAGTGTCGTAATTTGGTTCCAAGAGGTCCCAGAGACCGGGTGAAAAAGGGGTAGAGGTCGGCGAAAGGAAGGGGCAAATGCTATTGGTGGGCGGGGCACGCACCGAAGTAGGCGGAGTTTGCCACGAGATTTATTGTCCGGAAGCAGTCCGGAGACCGGGAAAAAGAGGATAATGGTTGACGAAGAAAAAGGTTGAAAGCCGTCGATGATGGAGCGGATAGAATTTAGCTGAGAATTCAGATATTCGTGGTGTATCAAGCCAAATTTGAAAATTTTCGTCGCACCATCAAAATTCGCCGCAGATCTGTTGTGCGCGCAATGCGTGCGGCGCCAACTGGTGTATTATGTTGGAAATGTTGTGAATGGTAAAGGAGAAAATTTCAGGGTGGCAACCAGGGTCAAGCGAGGCGTCGAGGAAAATTCGGAAATACGACCCCCCCCCCCCCTCCGCCGAAGGCCGAAGTCCATGAAACAACCCTCTTCAAAAGCCGAACTATGAAAAAGTTGTTTAATTCTCCACCAAAACTGCTCATAAAAAAGCCCTGCTACCCACGTCCACAAAAAATTCGTTTAAGAAGTACAAAAGTGAAAAAGTCAAAGAATAATCATTATTGATGAGTCCTACCAAACGAGCAAACGAGAAACAGACCAGAAAACGACAAACTAGCCACTAAAAATGGCATACTATGACAACATCTGTTCTTTATTTATTTCCTCCACAAGACTTACCAAATTCTAGTACTACACAGATTGTGGTTCTCAATTTGCACGTAGCCCTTCAGTGAAAGAAGCTTTTTAACCGCCTTCGCCAGCTGTGTGTTGACTGGACTTTGGCGTTGACCGTGGAGCAGCTTATTTACTATTGAAATTTGAACAAATATTCAAATGATTATAACTTTCTTCAAATATGACGAATTTTCAATCTGAAAGCAGATTTGGAGTTTTGTGAAGAGCTTTTCTAATCAGTACTGAAATTACAAAAAGTTATAAGAAATAACAAATTTAGATCAATTAACGAGGAAAATTCGAGATGAGCACGAGTTTTTACACTTTCCGAAGCAATAACTTGCTTCATTTTCGTCAAATTCAAAAAGTTAATATGGCATACAAAACTAGAAGATTTTCTCTATCAAACGGTTGCTAAAGCAGCTTATACGTCCAGTATTCAAAAAATGGCCACGTTGAGGATTTTTGCAAAATTAACGAGGAAAATTTGTGATGAGTGCGAGTTTTTTTACTTTCCTAAAGCCATAACTCCGTTCAAACTCATCCAATCCGAAAAGTAAATACGCCATCATAAACTAGAAGATTTGCTCTATCAAATGCTTACTAGAACTGCTCCAAACGTCCAGTATTAAAAAAACGGCTACGTTGAGGATTTTCGCACGAGTACCGCCGAAAGGTACTTTTTCGCTACATTGGCACTATTTCAACGGCTGTATATCCTTTTAAGGGCGATTATGTACTAAAGTAAGAGCAGATTTGGAATCACTGCTTTTCTCTTTCTAAGAAAAGTGATTGATTAGCGTTTCTCAACTTTAAAGGTTACATGTTTATAAATTTACCCTGAAGAGTCCGTTAACGCAATGTTGAATGGTGTACACCTCCCTGTAAATGCGCACGGACACTTTCAGAATTCTCTCGATTGTTCCTGAATTGAGGTTGTTTGTCCAAGGAGCCGTAGTTGAAGCGCGCGCAACAACTAGACCCTTTCTCGGATGCGCCGTGTACCTCACATCCCTTCAGATTCGGGGTCTTACTTGAAAGATGAAATATCTCTTGGAAAGCGTGCGAAATTCAGATTCTTTAACTTGTGTGGTGATAAAACACTGAAGTAACTAAGAATTACCGGACGCCTCAGAATCACGAAAATTTTGTGTGGGTGAAATATCATTTTCATTGGAAATCCTCTGGCCTGGCATCGACTCATCCTTGATATTTGTCTTCCGACGGTGATGATCCCACTGCATCAAAATGGCTCGATCTCTTCCACCCAGCGGGCCAATACGACCCCCCCCCTGCGACGTGTCGAGGATTCCTCAACGCACGCTTGACCCTGGTGGCAACCACCGGTGGGTGCCATTGTCGTCAAGGGCTAAAGAGGAAAGGAAACTCAAACGAAAGGTTTCAAGTGGAAATCTAAAGTAAATTAGCACGTTGGATCATTATTGAAACGTAATTATTTTTCACGAAAATGAAGGGCTGCTACTTTTTAATAGAATTTGGTAGTCGAGAATCGTGGATTTAGAGCCTCGCAAGCTGTCAAGGTTAGTTGCGAATCGAAATGAACATCAATCAAGCAACAGCGCTTACCTGGTGCAACAGTTGAGTCCGAGCAGTAACCGCATGTCTTTTTGCAGTATTGCTGAAAATATCCGTGCATTCCATTTTGATATTATGTTTTAGTATTATGTTTTGGAATGCTTATTCCATTTTTAGTCGTGACTTGCACTAGTAATTGAGTATTCAAAAATTATTTGTAAAGAAGGACTTCACCTACCCGTGCGAAAGACTCCAAGTTCTTACTCTGGCAAATAACTCCGCCACTCAAATTGCAGCCAGGTGCTTCATCGACGCAATTACCGGAAATTTGGAATCATCACCGACATCAATAGCGAATTCTTGAAGAGAAATAATCTGCGTGCCCTTACGTGACCCTTTTCACGAATCACGGTGTGGGCGCTAATAGCATATTGCCATAATGGTGACGTTTTCAGAATATGCCAACATCGAGAACCCCTCAATTCGCAAAAAAGAGAATGTATTCTTTGCTCATCCCCGGAATGAACTCTTTCAAATTCTTGAGAATTTCCTGAGGATGATCCGAGAAGGACGCATAGAACGTTTTTCTAATAAAAAACTTTTATGAAATAGAGTTTTGACATGATTTGTTTCAATAAAATACCCCTTTTTCCTCGAAGGATAATGAATGCGCAACTGAGGTGTCGCACTGGCCCTACCTCGATGCGCGCCTCACCCGATGGGCACTCACATAAACTCTAGTGTTCCGAGATCTTAGGTAAGTGAAATGTTGGCGCGTTTATTGTGGTGGTATTTCACATGCGGCGCTATGTAAACTATTCCCCTCAATGATGCGGCCATCGCTTTTAGTGATTGTTGACGCAATAATGCTTCGTTGCAACGCTCCTTCAGTTACCGTTTCATAAAGCTCGTCTACATCCCTGGACTGCCTCACTTTTGCCACTAAATTGATGAGTCTCATTACAAGTCGCACCCAACACGAGATGAACATGTTTCTGACATCGAAGATATGCATGTTACTGCACACATTGTGTTTACAAATAAATAGATAACTATTGGGTTGTCCTAAAGTTCCTGTCCAACTTTTGTAAAAATTCAATTTTCTTCGAGTCAAATCAGTGTCATTGCGAGATATGTTAGTGTGCTGAAGGAACACAAGGCTTTAGCAAGGTAAAAGATAAAGGATAAAGCATTTGCCGTTGATCAATCCCTTTTGGGATGCGGCACGCATTCTACTTCCATTTGTACATTCGTAGTGGCGTTTGAATGCGATGTGGCCTATACAATGACTTGCGGGGGCCAGCCGATGTACAAGTCAGTGTTTTTATCCTCCCAGACAAGTCTGGTACCAATTAACCGACCCCGGAGGGATGGAAGGCTTGGTTGGCCCGGGCGACTCACGACCCAGGATTTGATCCCCGGACCGCTCGCGTGGTAAGCGTGCCACTTGCCACTACACCACTTCCGCCCAAGGTTTAGCAAGGTGGTTTTACAAATTAAAATTCGCAAAGGGATAACTGACCAGGAGTCGAAATTGATCAACGGCCAAACCGAACGACTATGCTTCTACGACCATCTGAAGGCTATCCTTCCAAAGAGCTTAGTGGGCACAATTGATGTTGCGTTTGACCCAGCCCCAGCTACCGATCGGGCATTGCATTAGTGGCTCGATAGGATCAGCAAAGGCGGTACGAGTTGCAATGCTTGACCCTATGCGTAAGCTTTACTCACTCTCGATTGGAATTGTCATAGACAACCAGGCACAGCCGACGTAACGGGCAGAACAAAGAATAAGGGCAGCAGAATAAAGCCACTATGGAAACCGTATGCGCCGACCGACCATGATCGAGAAGCACGCCTGACCATCTGAGGAAATTCATTCCGCGACCACATAAACAAGCCTTCCCTAGTTGGTCACCAGTGGAGATGAGTCATGAGTCCGCAAAGACCACAACCCACGGTACCCTTTGGCTGCTTCACCTAAGACTCACTATCTCATCAAGAACCCAATCACTGTCATAAGAACGTATTACTACTGATTCGTATTCGCTTGATATCCTGAGTGAGCGCCGTCTGACTATGCAGGCAAGCATCTCACAAGGGAAGGATACCAGGTCGAAGTGGCCATTTGTAACGAGACATACACCACTAGATGTGTTTTTGGACGCTGATCTCGAATCTGCTCTCCAAATCTGCGAAACGATTCTCTGAACGTAGTTATGAAGCGAGATAGTGCAGTGGCAGCGGCCCGGCCGACGAACAAGAGGTCGTGAGATCGAGTTCTTGGCGAGTTCTCACTTTTGCTTTTCTTGAGAACGTTGTTTAAGGGACTCTTATCCATGCTAAGTTATCAGCGATTGCCTATAGCACAAGTAAACAGAGCTGGCGAAGAGCTTCGAGCACTGTGCGCGTCATTTGCAAGTGACCGCCTCTGACACCCGAAGCGAGCGCAGTTGAAGCAGAACACCGCTTCTTTCCTTGCGCATGAACAGCCAGCGTAGGATGCAAATAAGCACCTGTGTTTAGATCATTAGTCGATTGTGAATGCAACATCAACGCCGCTGCTCTCTGAGAGCATTCTCAGGCAGAGTTCAGTAGTAGTCGAAAAATTCCCATTTTGTTAGCAGATAGTGATTAAAGGCAAAGCTCGGGATTAGCCCGTCTAGTAGGAAGGATACCGCGAGGAAAACTGTGGGGGATCGTACCTTCATAGATCGTGCCAGCTTCGTTGCCCAAACTGCGCGTTTAGGGCGCTAATTGTTACGAGCCTACAACCATCGACCCTCGCTCCACTGCTATCGATATCGACACCGATACCAGCGTGCTCTCCCAAGCGGCGTGCTCTCTCACGTGTTCTGTTTTCCTTGATCGCCCTGTCTCGCCATTGTACCACGTTACTGTAGGTTAAGGCCTTAATTTTAGCCATGACTTTTCTTGCTTATCTGCCCACTTTCAGTTCATTCCGCAGCTAAGCCATCACTACGTAGCGCTCTTATTCACTAGTTTTATCTCGGGAATTGCCTTTAACGTAGGGGGCCAGGCCTTACCAAAGTTGCTACTATCAGCACATTTGTTTTGGCAACTGCCAAAGGAAGCCTCTCACTGTATATTCCTATGGGCGAATACGTGATGAATGCTAGGTTTTTCTGAGAACTACACTGAACGTTGCTTTAGTTACCCTCTGTTGGCTGTGATGCGTCGAATTTGTACTGAAACCACAGTTTTGAATTAGAGTTGGCCACTATGATGTGAGGGCTTAAAACGGCTCAAAGGCTTAAAACCATGCCCTGCAAAAATTACAGAAATGGTTCCATTGCCAGCGTCAGGCCCAGGTTACCCTTTGGCGACAATGGCACCCACCGGTGGGTGCCAACCGCGTGGGACAATGGCACCCAATGTGGGTGCCACCTTGAAATTTCCTTCTTTGCGCATTTGAAACATTTGTAACACCCCAACAATTATAAGCAAGCTCTATAATATCAATGGCTCCGCTGAGGATCAGCGATCATGTGGCTGTGAGGAGACACGAAGGGAGGGTACTGGACCATACTCTCTGTGTACGCACCGCAAGCCGGATGCCCCGAAAGTGAGAAGGACGAGTTCTATCTGAGCCTTGACGATGCCATCAGATCGATTCCGGAAGGCGATTACCTGACCATAGCAGGTGATCTGAATGGTCACGTCGGCAGTGACAGAAGAGGCCTGGAAAGGGTGCACGGAGGTAGAGGGATAGGAACGAGGGCGTTGACGGAGGCGGCCTCACGATCTGGCAGTCTGCAGCACGTTCTTCGCGAAAAGGGAGACTCAGAAGGTAACCTACAGCAGTGGAGGGCGACAAACGGAAATCGACCATCCCTCGTAAAAAATCATCCCTCAAAACTGTGAAGAACTCCCTGGTGATGGGAAGAGTACTGCAAGGGCTTTTGAACGAGGAGTTCCCCCACAAGAACAACTCACGGGCAGAGGCCACAGCTGGTCCCATCGCACTCTGGACAGAGGATGAGGTTCGGTGTGCACTTGGGAAGATGAAGGTTGGAAAGGCAGTTGGTCCATGGAGTACCCATAGAGGCTTGGAAGGCGCTGGGAGAGCACGGGGTAAGGTGGCTCACCCGCTTCCTGAACGGTGACTGCCGAAGGAAGGATGCCGGATGCCTGGAGAACAAGTACTATCGTCCCCATCTTCAAGCAGAAGGGTGACGCGATGGACTGCTCCAACTACCGCGGGATCAAGTTGACTGCTCATACAATGAAGCTGTACGAGCGACTGGTCGACTCGAAGACTGCGGGAGCTGGTCCCGATCTCCCAGGAACAGTTCGGGTTCATTCCTAAAGGTCTACAATAGATGCCATTTCGTCACCATTCAGGGGATGGAACGTGTTCTCTCTGATGAAGGCTATGTACGATGGGGCTAAGGCAGCCATACGCACCCCACACGGCCTAACGAAAGAGGTGGACATCACGGTTGGGGTGCACCAAGGGTCAGCTCTGAGCCCGTTCCTCTTCCTCCTAACACTAGATGTCCTGGTGAAGGGGCTCATGGAAGGACCACTGAAGACCATCCTCTACGCTGACGACATCGCCTGATAGCGGATAGCAGAGAGGAACTTCAAGCCAAGGTGCAAATGGCAGAAAGTCCTGGCAGAAGGTGGGCTCCGGCTGAATGTCAAGAAGACCAAGTTCCTGAGCTCCGAAGAGGGTGCAGAGCCGATCGTGGACGGCCATGGTGAGACCATCGAAAGAGTGGAGGACTTCCGATACCTTGGGAGCGATCTGGCAGCCGACGGTAGTGTGGATCAGGCGGTGAAGGCTCGGGTCAACGCTGCATGGATGAAATGGAGGGAGTCCACTGGAATCCTCTGCGATCGAAGGTGCTCCAGAACGCTCAAAGGGAAGGTGTACCGGACAGTGGTAAGGCCTGCGATGCTATACGGCAGCGAGTGCTGGCCCCTGAACAAGAATCACGAAAGGCAGCTTCACTCCGCTGAGATGAGGATGCTGAGATGGGCCTGCGGCTGGACGACTGGACAGGGTCAGAAACGAGGATGTCAGAGCGGTCATGCAGACTGCCCCTGTCCAGCTGAAGGTACGGGAACAGCGTCTGCGATGGTATGGGCATGTGCTAAGGAGGCCACAGGATCACCCGATAAGAACTGAAGCAAGGTAAATGACCCGGAGAAAAGGTGGGAACACGTAATCAAGGAGGTCACGGCCACGGCAGAAGATGCCCTGGACAGAGCAAAGTGGCGACGACTGACAAAGACAGCGGACCCTGCGACTGCGCGGGACTAACGCTAGGGAGAAGAAGAAGCTCTCTTGCTCCATTCTAAATCCGAAATTTCCGGGGATTATAGGGTCTACCTATTGGGAAGACGTATGTAGTTTTGAAACCGTATTGTTCGTTACGCATGCTGACAAATCCACTAAAAGGGGAGGTTCTGTTTTCTCTTGTTAAATGGGGCGATTTTTCAATTCAATATCCTCTTTTTGGCTGAGTACTATTCGGCTATATTCCACTCTTCGATGCCGCTTCCGTTGAATTTGGTTTAGAAGCCATAGTTTGTATTGAAATCGAATGTGGAATGTAGGATGAAAGCTGGCTCTCGAACGACGAGTGGTTCGTCGATGTCGCTCGAGTGAAATGAGGTCTTTCGATCTTCTGAGCGGTACACACATGGTTTCTGATTTGGCAATATTGAAGAGTGGGGGAGATCGTTCGATGTGAGACTCTCGATGGAGGCGAGTTTCGTGCGAGACTCCCTTGGCTCATGGCTTCTTCATGAACAGTTCGAAAAAATCTATTTTGTCACAGTGCTCTACGTGTCCAGCAGCGATTATGGGCAAAAAAGTAACAATATAAAATGCGGTAACAACGCTCCAATGGCAAACTGCAGTGATTAGATATTCGTATGTTATCACGTAGATTTTCTAGCTGTCTGACCTACTGTAGTTGTTTATAATATATAACCAGTTTTGCTTCGCCCGCTATCGCGCGCATAGCCCGGCAGGCTTTTAGCGAAACTGGAGGACCCATGGAATATCGGCATGAGATACTCCATTAACGATCTCACTATTGACTATGTTAGACCCTCCACAGTTTCACTGAAGCTCATCGAGAATACGCGTGATAACGTCTGGAGCTGAACTGGTATATTGATCGCAACTCTGTAAACATCCAGCATTTTTCTTGAATTAAGATAATTAAGCGGTGAATAGGATTTTCCTGTCGTCAGTCTCAAAATGAAAATGAAATATGCCTCTTTACATAAGTGAGGAGCTGATGCTTATCATTCATTTACATTCACCATTATTTAGAACCCCGAATGGAATGGCGGTTCAATGAATTTGGGTTTTCTTGATAGTGCGTCAGAAATGAACCTTATCATTTGCTGAAGTTTAGGTTTATGCATTCTATTAAGCAAGCACACAATTTGTAGTGGAACGCTCCAGTGTCAACGCTTTGTAACGGAATCGACGACTGCAGCGTTCTGGCGCACCTTATCGGCCCTTATCAATCGTTATCAGTTTCTGGCACCCACCAACAATGTCCCCGTCCCACCCCACATAACACTTGTAAGTATGGTTGCTCTGGTGTCAACGCGAGCCAGGCAACGGAATCGACGACTTCAGCGTTCTGGCGCGCCTTATCGGCCCTTATCAATCGTTATCAGTTTCTGGCACCCACCAACAATGTCCCCGTCCCACCCCACATAACACTTGTAAGTATGGTTGCTCTGGTGTCAACGCGAGCCAGGCAACGGAATCGACGACTTCAGCGTTCTGGGCGCCTTATCGGCCCTTATCAATCGTTATCAGTTTCTGGCACCCACCAACAATGTCCCCGTCCCACCCCACATAACACTTGTAAGTATGGTTGCTCTGGTGTCAACGCGAGCCAGGCAACGGAATCGACGACTTCAGCGTTCTGGCGCGCCTTATCGGCCCTTATCAATCGTTATCAGTTTCTGGCACCCACCAACAATGTCCCCGTCCCACCCCACATAACACTTGTAAGTATGGTTGCTCTGGTGTCAACGCGAGCCAGGCAACGGAATCGACGACTTCAGCGTTCTGGCGCACCTTATCGGCCCTTATCAATCGTTATCAATTTCTGGCACCCACCAACAATGTCCCTGTCCCACCCCACATAACACTTGTAAGTATGGTTGCTCTGGTGTCAACGCGAGCCAGGCAACGGAATCGACGACTTCAGCGTTCTGGCGCGCCTTATCGGCCCTTATCAATCGTTATCAGTTTCTGGCACCCACCAACAATGTCCCCGTCCCACCCCACATAACACTTGTAAGTATGGTTGCTCTGGTGTCAACGCGAGCCAGGCAACGGAATCGACGACTTCAGCGTTCTGGCGCGCCTTATCGGCCCTTATCAATCGTTATCAGTTTCTGGCACCCACCAACAATGTCCCCGTCCCACCCCACATAACACTTGTAAGTATGGTTGCTCTGGTGTCAACGCGAGCCAGGCAACGGAATCGACGACTTCAGCGTTCTGGCGCGCCTTATCGGCCCTTATCAATCGTTATCAGTTTCTGGCACCCACCAACAATGTCCCCGTCCCACCCACATAACACTTGTAAGTATGGTTGCTCTGGTGTCAACGCGAGCCAGGCAACGGAATCGACGACTTCAGCGTTCTGGCGCGCCTTATCGGCCCTTATCAATCGTTATCAGTTTCTGGCACCCACCAACAATGTCCCCGTCCCACCCCACATAACACTTGTAAGTATGGTTGCTCTGGTGTCAACGCGAGCCAGGCAACGGAATCGACGACTTTTGCGTTCTAGCGCATCTTATCAGCCATTATCAGTTGCTATCGCTTCCAATCATGTACCACCAATGTCCCGGGACCGCCCCACATAAGACTTGTAAGTATAGACGCTCTTTTACCAATATGAACGGCAAAACGAAATTGGCGATGCTCGCTTTCTAGCCCCTCTTATCAGCTATTATCAGTCGTTATCAGTTCCTATCACGTACCACTTGTGTCCCCATCCCACCCCCTATAACATATGTAAGAACCACTGCGCTATCGTTACTGTGACTCGAGCTATGAATTTCCGGTCAAACACACACACACAACCAACAGACACACGCTAGCCGCTTATATATAGTAGGATTCTTCGCCGCACGCTCCTGCAGAACCACAGTACATATAACATTTAGCACCAGATTCGTCCGCGCCAACCGCCGGGACCTTCCTTTCCTGCGTCTGCGTCTTCCGCTTACACGGTAGGGGCATCGCCATAATCATGACATGACCGTGGAATGACATATTAATACTAACTGCATATAGGCCTACCAGTTTTGCTTCGCCCGCTATCGCGCGCATCACACGGCAGGCTTTAGCGAAATTGGAGGACCCATGGAATATCAGCATGAGATACTCCATTAACCATCTCACTATTGACTGTGTTAGACCCTCCACAGTTTCACTGAAGCTCATCGAGAATACGCGTGATAACGTCTGAGCTGAACTGGTATATTGATCACAACTCTGTAAACATCCAGCATTTTTCTTGAATTAAGATAATTTAGCGGTGAATAGGATTTTCCTGTCGTCAGTCTCAAAATGAAATTGAAATATCTTTACATAAGTGAGGAGCTGATGCTTCATCCATTTACATTCACCATTATTTAGAAGCCCGAATGGAATGGCGGTTTAATGAATTTGGGTTTTCTTGATAGTGCGTCAGAAATGAAGCTTATCATTTGCTGAAGTTTAGATTTATGCAGTCGAATCCTATCAATAAAGCACACAATTTGTAGGAAGGAACGCTCCAGTGTCAACGCTGCGTAACGGAATCGACAACTGCGGCGTTCTGGCGCGCCTTATCGGCCCTTATCAATCGTTATCAGTTTCTGGCACCCACCAACAATGTCCCCGTCCCACCCCACATAACACTTGTAAGTATGGTTGCTCTGGTGTCAACGCGAGCCAGGCAACGGAATCGACGACTTCAGCGTTCTGGCGCGCCTTATCGGCCCTTATCAATCGTTATCAGTTTCTGGCACCCACCAACAATGTCCCCGTCCCACCCCACATAACACTTGTAAGTATGGTTGCTCTGGTGTCAACGCGAGCCAGGCAACGGAATCGACGACTTTTGCGTTCTAGCGCATCTTATCAGCCATTATCAGTTGCTATCGCTTCCAATCATGTACCACCAATGTCCCGGGACCGCCCCACATAAGACTTGTAAGTATAGACGCTCTTTACCAATATGAACGGCAAAACGAAATTGGCGATGCTCGCTTTCTAGCCCCTCTTATCAGCTATTATCAGTCGTTATCAGTTCCTATCACGTACCACTTGTGTCCCCATCCCACCCCCTATAACATATGTAAGAACCACTGCGCTATCGTTACTGTGACTCGAGCTATGAATTTCCGTTCAAACACACACACACACCAACAGACACACGCTAGCCGCTTATATATAGTAGGATTGGATTTCAGTTCTTAGCCCCTTCCTATCCTATGCTCTTCCCTCTTCTATCCTCTAGCTGCCGCTGAAGCACTATCTGAAATGACCGTAACTGTGCTCAGAGGGTGTTTATATAGCCGTAGGGGTGATATCACAGTTACCCTACTCCAAAACATTGATAACTCATGCCCTGCACACATCCGTTCTGTTAGGGTTGTTTATTCCGTTAGCCCATATCACTCACTTTATTTTGCGACGGACATACATAATTCATTTTGCGACCGGATACATACATACATACATACATACAAACTGACACACCAAGTTAGCGCTTCATAAATAGAGATATTGCGGATCTTAAAAAAATATCAGATGAGGATTCTACGCTCTAACGTATCTGACGATTGTGGGGTCGGGATTTTAATAACTGCGCAGATTTGTTGCCTAAACCGAAACAACCTGTATCACAAAAACCGCAGGTTTTCGGGCAGTCCTCTTCTAGTATCTTCTTCCAGGCATTATTTTCACACATTACCTTCGTAACTGACGAGCATGGTATCCTTGGCTCGAGGTTTGTTATTAGATGAATATGGCCAGAAGCGTTGATGCATGATACGTATGATGATTTATTTGAGTGTAGTCAGCTGAGCAAATGGACTCACGCAGCTTGTCATTGCCACGAAGGCCAGTTGTGAGACACATAGCACCCGTTTGGGACAAAGATCAACCGCCGCTTGAACCAATTGAGGATCCTGAAAGAGGAGAGCTGGTGTTTTGACGCACTTGTATCTCAATTGTACCAGTCAGAAGCGGGGTTGAATTCTAGTCTTTCAGTGAAAGCGTTAGCGAAGCGATATGGATTCAGCTATGGCAATTTCGAATGGTCGTCACAACAAGGTGTCACCACCTACTCAAGCAGTTTGAATTCAAATGACATTCCATCCGAAAAACTAGAGCTCATTCGGCAGATGCATGCTGATTAGCAGAGGCCAGAGTCAACCCTGCGTTGCGCAGTTCGCAACGGCACGTTCGAGAGATCCTCAACGCACGCTGTATGGGCGGAGACGCAGACGGCTCGAGCATGCGAGTGTGAATGTTCGCGCGAGAGAACGTGTCTAATCGGGCGAAACTGCGCAACGTGGCCGTTGAAACTGCGCAACGCAGGGTTGACTCTGGTGCTCGGCATTCCGAGCGGTGGCTCGATGTGAAAGCATCCCCAGGAATCCCCAGCGGGTGGGCAAAATTATTGGTGCATCAATCTTCGTTCGCATTCAGTGTCCGATTTCCAAATCGTCTATCCATGAATATTATGAGTAGAAGAAATGGCGATCCAAAAATTTTAACAGCTTCCGAAAGTCACATCGTCGTCGTCACACACACACAGCGCTTCAGACTTTTATTGAACGCGTCGCATGCAGCAAGCAGAGGCCTTTACCACCGTTTTTCGTCCCAAGATTTTAAAGGTGCCGTCAACGGGATTACATTTAGGGTATCTGGTACAACGACATTTCTCTACAAATTGAAATTTGAGAAAAAAAAAAGAAAATTCAATTGAATTTATATTAGGTTGTCCCATAATTAGTGAATCACTTCGGGCATTTTTCAATTTTAATTTTTTTTTCTTTTTCATATGGAGTGTTTGCTCATCTAATCATACACCTTTGTTATCTACAAACTATTGCCTATACATGGAAATTTAGACACTGTCCTTTCTCTAGAATTCCAGGAGTTATTGATCAAAGAAAATCGGAAGTCGGCTTTGAGGTCATGTCAGTTAGCGTAAAATTTCTTCCTGAAGAGTAATGGTATAAGTTGGACTAGGTTCATCTTTCGCTGGTACGAGGGTAGGGCTTCACGGTGGAGCTGGAAGAACTGCTAGCCCAAAGGTCTCCAATTTTTTATGAAGATTTTCCGAAAAGGGGCCGAATGACCTCAGAAAAAAATCAGACTTTGTCTTGCTTTGCCCTCAGATAGAACGCGTCGCCATTATGCTGTCGACGTTTGCCTTATTCACTGACTCTAGTATTACTGGGCGGCGGTTCCCAGCGCAAGGTCCCTTCGTGCTCCACCAACATCTCAGAAGTGTCGGACATACATAGAGGTGGTTGGGCTTTTGCTGTCAGAACTCCCGAATCTTTTAAGCTAGGCTACTGCTCCTTGTGATTTGCTAGCACACTCCACCCACTTCACAACACTGGTGAATACGCAGGATGATCACTGAAGAGGAAGTGTGGGAAACCAGAGGGAACATGGCGATTCCATATCGTGTTTGGGCAAAGATTCCAGAAAAATTGAAGTTTAAGCCTCGGAAGGCAACATGTGAATGGGCTGACTAATTGCTCAGGTAGGACAATGTGGGTACTACTTGGCAAAACATGTTTCACGCCTTCAAGATTTTTCTTGGATTTTTATAGCAATAAATGTAAAGTGATTCACTAATTATGGGACAACCTAATATATAGGTAAGGAGGACTAGAGAGACATTCGTTTGAAACAGGTCAAGTTTGAGTATGCTCGGCGCACTGTTCCTGGGCCACTCGCAGTCTGTGTTTTGAAGCAATTTCGATGCTTATTTCGTCTGGTAACCTATCCACAGTGAAAAACGCTTATGCTCTCAGGCAAAGGCGAATTCAGAGACTGCTTGAAAAACGTTTAAAAATTTGAGAAATAGACGAAAACGTGTTTACATATCTTGTACGGTTGCATTTCCAAAAACAGATGTCAAACCTTCATAATCAGTGTGTACTAGTAGCAGTTTCAAACAGCATATCATGAGAAATTAGAACAAAAATGTCCGCAATAAGAGTACTAGAAGCTTCAAAACATATAGGCGCACCAGTAAGTTTGCTGCACCCTGTAATTCAATAACACCAATGTCTACCGCACTCTAAGGAAGCAATTTCGGCGGCGACAGTGGGATGGGTGAAAGCACAATTCCTAAGTAACAGTGCACTCTTTTCTTGATATGCACTCCTTTAAAGCCGCCCTGAACCACTCATTTTACTAGGTTTGCTGAAGAGCAGCTTATCAATTATCGGTATCTAGAAATATGTATAATAGTTCTGACAACTACATCTCAGCCGGAAATTCTAGGAAGGATATGAAGCACTTCTGTGATTTGGTTACTGATATGAATGCTATTTGACCAACACAACTAATAGAAAGTATGCTATGGCAGTCCCGGTGCGTAATATGAGGGTAATGCTACGGGCGAAAGGGAGCTAAATGAGATATTTCTTGTGATTGGACTAACAGAAGGTCTTGCTTCATAAAGGAGCTCTGCGTAAAAATGGGTTGTCGGACATTCGTGGATATCAGCTTCTTGGTTTTTAAGATTCGATTGAATGACAGAACCCACTTATCGATTCCTCAAAATAAAAAAATGTTAAACGGACAACTACGAAAGAAGTGCAGCGGTCCGCGGTTCGAGACTATATGGAAAATCACGTACTATTGCTGCATCTCCACCGCATTTCGGATCTCGATCCACAGCTGCACCTGCGGCCGCTACTTTGGGGTATAAGATGGCGCAATTGGCTGTCGACAATTTATCCTCACAGTTTACCGCCGAGTCAGCGTACTGAAAAGATGAAATTTCAGTCCAACCAAAGGAATCGCCTCAACTATCTATACTCTATAAAATAATAGTAAACATAAAGTTTCTCATCAAAAATCAGTCGCTGCGTGACAAATACCCAATTGACGAGCGAGTTCATCTCATGAAACAGAGAAATATTGATTCCATGCATGCGCTCCGTTCCAAATTGCATTATTGCTCTTGTATTTTTTGTCGAGCCCCGGATATGCCTTCATCACGAAAACAGAAAACTGGTGAAGAAAAAATGTTAATGTGGTACCCTCTGTGACTCACTGTAGCAAATTTTGTCTATAAACATTATTATGCCCGAGATACTCTACTGAAGGAGCGCGTTCTCAAATGGTTCGTTAGGTTGTTGATTGAGAATTCTCAAAAAGTTGAAGTTTTCCAGAGCGCTAGGATGATCTTCGCAATTTTTGTTTGTTAAACATGCTCTTTGACAATTTGCGGTGACCTACCTTAAGGGCACCACCATCATATATTGTACAGTTAAGATCCACAGCTCCTGCCCATACATTTCTTACGAGCAGCACTGAAGACAGTAGAGCGAAAAGCATTGGTTTGTCTAAAAAATTTCCAATAAATTATGCAGATAAGAGAAAACAGGAAAGCTGCAGCGCAGGGTGATAAGTGTACGGACAATGGAGCTTTTATGCCGTTTTCCTACCACTCACTCCAATACATCTGACAAGTTCCCCAGCTGAGCACATTGTAAACCATAGAAGAGATATCGCCACCGCGTCATCATTTTTGTCGTTGGCCCTGAAACCTCATCCGCCCACATTGTTTCATTCCTGGCAACATTGCCATTATTTCGATTGCCTGTCGGAGTAGACATAAGGAGCACTTCTGTCTACAGTGCTTTTCAAAAAACCCAAGGAAAATAGAACGAAAAATCTGGTGAAGGAACTGATTTAGAAGAACATATTGCGAATTACGACTCCTTTGAGAATGCCTTTTGTTCGGCTTTGAAATATGTGTTCGAGTATTTTGTAAGTGAGCAACCGCAACATACTTGGAATGCGGAAGTTCGATTAAAGTAACATAAGAATGTTTAGAATCTTGGCATTTTAGTGGCAACTTTCCAGTTGCCCTGAGCTTTACTAGGGTCAAAGTTGAATAATTCAGTGTCGGACTCTTCTGCATGTACGCAGGTGACATAGATACATTGTGCACAAATAATACAGTATTTTCAGAACAAAACCCCTGCACTGTCACAGTAGCTCTTACATGGAAAACCTTTCACTTTTTCAGAAAGATTTTTGCATGAGAAAAAGACGCATGCATGGTACAACTACATATTCTCCATTTTTCCTGAGCGGTCTCTCATTCTTCGCGAATGCGTGAATTCGCTAGCGAGCCCACAATTTTGCTGCTATGCGCGGAGTATGAGTGATGCGCTAGCGGTTTGAACGATGCTCCAGCAAGCTCAGTCTGTGATGCGTTGGCCCATCGCTCGCACCCCTTGAACTGCTGCTTAAGGAACAGTGGTTAGTAGATCCATTTATTATGTATCTGTCCTATCTATTTGCTCCTGCGAGATAAAATGGAATTAGACAACTTCTTAATTGAAAGAGCTGCTCCTTTCTACTGACAGGTGGACTTATGTGGTCAAGCCTCCGTCGCGGAGCTGCAGACACGCACGGGTGACGAACATTATGACGGGGCTCCTTATTGAACACTGTTCCTTGTTGTCTTGACTGATGCAGGGTAGAGATATGCTGTGACAATATCTGCCTTTGACAGACGTGGAGTACATGAAGCGAAGCTCAAATTATATGCCTCATCCAAGAGTATAAGAATAACTATAGGAAGTGTACTATGTCATCTGTGATTTTCTACCTGCTTAAAGTAGTAAGCCTTCGTTCTGTTATTGGTTTCACTATCGTAATGTTGTGCAACGTCTCGGTCACCCTTACCCCCTCACTGGCACAAGCTTATTGTGGCACATTCCAGGTCCCTTAGAAAAGTTTTAGTTGTTTTCAGCTTCAACTTACAAGGGATCGTCTAGGTATACCTTTTCTCCACGTGAACCTCGCCAAGAACCGATACACTGAACAAAGATGAGCCAGCCGCAAACGTGGTGAAGGGGTACCGTGAACAGGTTTCACGTTGGATCTTCCCAGGAGAACCACTACCTCCCATGCACTTTGTCACAATCCGCTGGTGAGTTCGCCCATCATGTCGGATTAGGGGCAACAGGTTTCCTTGGCTAAGAACTGTTTCCCTTCAGGAACTCATTCTTTTTGGCGGAGCGTCCCGCATAGTCTTTGATGTACACGGATAAATATGTATTTATACGATCTAAGAAAGACCAGATTTTGCATGATGATATCTTTAAAAAACTATATCGAAGTTATGGCTATATCTTTTGGCGCAGGACTCGGTGTAGTGCTGAATCGAGAAAGTCAAGCGAATTTGCTTTTTGAACGTAATGTATTGTATTTACCTTTTACCTTTTACCTTTTACGCGATTTGTCTTCAAACATTCCTCCATGTTTGCAAATCGGAACCTTTCCATCTTTCTCTGTCTTGTGCTATTCTTGTCCATTGGTGACCATGTAACTGTACCATTGGATCGCACCATCTCATCTTCGGATGACCCACAGGGCGTTTGCATCCTCGAGGGTACCACTCGGTTAATCTTACTGTCCATCTGTTATCTTTACATCTTGTCACGTGTCCAGCCCATGATTGTTTCTTTCGATATATGGTTTTGACAACATCATCAACGTTTGTGCGTCTTCTCAGCTCTTCGTTGTTTACTCGGTCTCTTAACGAAATCTTGCACATTCTTATACATATTTGGATGATTTTACTTAATCGGTCACTTCCTTGAAAGTGACCGAATTTCCATCTTAAAGCAGATTTAGGTTCTTTTACGAGCCCGTTTTCGTGAGAGTTCTTACACATTTCGAAGTAATGACTTCATTCAAATTTTTCATACCCGAAAGTTAATACAGCAATGTAAACTAGGAAGTTCGCTCTACCCACTAGCTGTTAAAATGGCTGGATACGTTCGGTATATGAAAATGAGTAATGAAGTTAAGGACTCTTGCATGAACACCGAGAGGTTCTCCTTCGCTGCATTACTTCAGTCTAAAATCCTTTCAGAAACGACTTTGTAGAAAAATGAACGCAGGTTCGGAGCCCACAAGCTATTATATTTCTTTCCAGTGAAAGTTACAGTGTATAGCAAAACTCAATGCTAACGGTAACACATATGCTTGTAAAATAAATTCACACTTATGCAATTCTTCTTGAACAGTGGGTCCCGCCTCTTATTTTTCACGCTCCCTTTTCGAAACTTCCCGATTTTCTCTGAATCGACACTTTTCTCTAAGCAACTTGTAGCGCAATCGATTGGGCCAACTCAGTGCCCTCCGTGTTCTTCACGTTCGGATCGTATACTTACTTGAAAGGAAAAAAGTACGTCGAAAACGTGCGTTTTGGATTTTTTGACCTTGTCGCATCAAAGCGATGAGGTAGCCTATAGTTACTACGCGGCCTTCTCAGAACCACGAAAATTTTATGTCAGCCCCACTGAAGCACTCGCTCTCGTGGTAGAATTCAGTGGTCCGCCACGGCAGAGGCTGCGCCACCTTTGCACATCAGAACACGTCACTTTGAGGCGCTGATGACTTTTCGGAATCAGATCAAAACTATTATAGCCCGACCACTGTTTGACACTTTATCTGCGTCGTTACGTCGTTACGTTGATCTGATATGCTCTCTCTACTCGGTATTCTTTGCTGCCCTCATGACTCTCCTCACCTCCTCTTAGCTTCTCCACAGCGTAGAGCAATAAGGCTCGGTCCTGTGTTCTCCACGATATTCCTTCCTTTTTCTCCACATGCAGTTCACTTCCCATCCCTGCTTTCATGTTTGAGTAAAATCACCACATCAGTTCATTCCTTTCTCCCTAGCGGTGGCGATTGCCACCATCAAATTCAAAGATCCCCATCACCGGCGCAACAGAACATTTCTCCTACTCCTGCCAGAGTTCGCTTCGGACGACCTTTTACTTCCGAATTTTGCTTTGAACCCGCCATTTTATTGTGCGTTGCTGTTAGTATTACAAGTATTTGTGTACAAGTGCAACAATGAATCGGCGCTGGTCTCAGCAACTGCTAGGTAAGTGTCACTCATTTCTAAAATACTTAAAAAAAGATTTATTCTGTTATCAAAAACGTGAGTTATAATGTCACAACCATTTTCAACATAACTAAAAAATTTGGAAATTTCTTCGACATAAGATAGAAAAAGAAAGTGTGTGAATGTTCACGGCTTCTTAGTTTACTGACTCGAAAAGCTTGCCAACTTTGTTATACTGTTAATTATGTGCTCACAAGTAATAAACAATGGTGGAAAAAATTTCACCGCAAAAAAGTTCAGGAGATTTTTTTCTTTTTTGTTTTTTTTCTAACAAAGGGTCGAAGGAAGGTGGTCACGATAAATCCAGTGGGGACGAAGGAAAGTTATGTGGTCAATTGAGTAGGGCTCCTACCAAACGGGACGATAGGTGAAGTTTTAGAGGCAGTGGTGCCTTACCTACGGTGGAAGCAATTCCACTTAGCAGCTACACCTGGCATCGGACATCGAAGAGGTTGTAATGACAACATACTTGATATGAGGCCGCCATCGTTATCGTCCGGTTTTCACTCCAGAGTGTAGCTCATCCCATGCAGCCGCATCTTCTATCTCACATGGTATCGTACCTTCTATAGGGTCACGCTCGTCCAACCACTATCAGCCTCAGATCCTATCGGCTGACAACACAGTATGCAGCTCCAATTTGGAGCGAGCGTGATCGCTTCCTTTAGTCCAGATTCTTGACTTGAAGAAGGACAAAAATCTCGAGGTATCGTCTAGAAACTTCTTGGGAAAAATGTTGCGATTCCCATCTATTCTTTTAACCTGTTTTATCTGATTCGCAGTTCTCGAAAGCGGCTGAGTATCAAGCTGCTTTGTACTTTTAGAGACTAGGACATGCAAGCATTATACAGGGTGTCCGATAAATACGCAGCAAATTTTGAGCTCAAATTCTATCGGTGTTTATAGGGTTTTTTTTTCGAGATTTGCAAGACCTTCAATCCTCTATCCTCTTGTCAATGACCATGCCAAATTCCACGGCTTACCGTTCGGCCTGCATCTCATGGTGCGCCTAAATTCAAAAGAGTGCCTAACCTCTCACACAGCTAGGTCGGACATCCGGTGATGAGCATCGCGCTTCTTTGGATTTTCAACCGCTCCGCGGCCTACCGTGCACTAAAGAGAAGATGTTGTGGCCGTCCCACAAGTTCTGACATCTTGGATCTCATTCTCAGGAAAAGCATGAAGAAGCGAAACGACTGCAATACAGGGGTTGGGTGACCAGAACGCTGGAGTTTCTAAACACAGCCATGTAGAGAGTGGTCGGATAACAACTGCTCACAGTCCATTATAAGTTGCATAAGCACCACTGCTCAATCCAACGGAGGAGCACAGCAGAGACAAAAAGTTCAAAGAGCTGGTGTCGAGGGCCGAAAATGGCGATTACGCGGGCACCGTTTTCATCGACGACAAAATTCCTCACATGGAGCGGAGCTACAATCTTCAAACTCCGAGGATGCCCGCATGAGGTCTTGAGGAAGTCAGTGAGAGTGAAAGGAATATTCGCCACAAGCAGCAGCGAACCTTATAATGGTCTGGACGGGATCATTGCCTGTTTACAAAGGAATACAACTTGATACTAGACCGAGCCAAGGGACATTTCGGTGCACCATCTGTTACTGAGCTATCTAACCACATTAGGGAGGGTTGATGATCTTTTCAATAGGACCCAGGTTCTGCATTAAAAGATAAGGATAAAGCATTTGCCGTTGATCAATCCCTTTTTGGGATGCGGCACGCATTCTACTTCCATTTGTACATTCGTAGTGGCGTTTGAATGCGATGTGGCCTATACAATGACTTGCGGGGCCAGCCGATGTACAAGTCAGTGTTTTTATCCTCCCAGACAAGTCTGGTACCAATTAACCGACCCCGGAGGGATGGAAGGCTTGGTTGGCCCGGGCGACTCACGACCCAGGATTTGATCCCCGGACCGCTCGCGTGGTAAGCGTGCCACTTGCCACTACACCACTTCCGCCCTTTGGTTCTGCATAGGGGCAAAAAAATTTCAGGAGCGCTATTAGGACCTTCCTTCCGATTTCACATCCTCGAACGAATGGCTCTTCTATTCCTTGGTTTCAGCGTGCTGGCCCATATATAAGCCACTTAGAGGGCAGCTCTGTAAAGTTGCACCCAGAACACCCCAGGATGCCATGCGGGCCGAGTAGAGTTGCGTTCGAAGCAATTGGGAGCCATACTCACAACAACAGGGAGCATATCCAATGAATGTCATTCCTTTCAATATGATAATGTATTGCTAAAATTTTCGAAGACTAAGGCGCATCCAATTTAAAAAGAAGTTACGAATCAAGATCCCTGCAAATCAAGATCACAGCAGATTCTTGGTCTGCATAGCATCTGCACCAGCAATGATCCCCAAACCCCACCTTTGACAAATAGCGATAAAGCTAACGAGAATGTGAGAGACGCTTCCAAGAGGGTGCAGCTGTGATTTGGAGAGCGTTGCAATCGGCGAGCTGGCTTGCGCCCTTCCAACGGAATAGTATAAGTACCAAAGGATGATTTCGCAAGGCCGAAGCACGAAGTGGAAACTTCCATAGTCTGATGCCAGGCAGCTCCTCTGAGGGTGCGGACAGACACGCAATCCGTAGCAAGGATGCTCCTGATGATCTAGCATGGCCCTACCCGAGGCGCTATAGCATGCCACCCTCTCACTGTCTGATTAGCGCTGAGAGTCGCATCAATGCGAAAATCAACGCGGAAGAAAGGGATCCCATTTTCCAGGTTCTGGGTCGTTTCTCACAGGTTTTCCTCCCTACACCATTGACATCTTCTACCCTTATTTCTAAGTGAGTGCCTTCTCTTAGAATCTGCCCTAATGCGGAAGACAAAAACCTAAGCCAGGTAAACTAGCCACTCCAAAAGGGGATGAGGAGTGGAATACATCTTTCGACATGCGCGAAAGCTAGGATGTTCGAGTTGACACGCCTACAACATGCAGGGTTGACATGTCTATCTGCAACCAAATTCTAGCAACAAATCTATAGTGCATTCTCTAAGAATAATTGGTTGACATTCACGTTGCAAACATCTTTAAGGATGTTGGGTGTGCTGAGAACTCTCACATTCATTCTATCATCGTTTCCCCTACAACCGTATAGATGTGGGAGGGACTGCCGGGCAGAATTGCGGTGGAGAATCACCTTTAACGTTCTTTTCTCCAATTGCTAGCATTTTTGTCTCGATACTGATCGAAGGCTTCGATTGAGTACTGCAAATCCGTGGAAGAATTTTTCAATTTTTCGAATTGGTTCCAATTTGTCACTACGGGCGGCACCATCCCTATCCAGTTCGCGCTCTGACATGCTTTGCTTCTTAAAGCTTCAAACTGTTGAGACCAAACTTGACCCAGAACTTCGTTTAAACACGTCTATTACATACTAACAAAAGCAGTCAACAAAAGCAGGACTCCAACTGTTCTTTTTTGAGAGTAAAGGAATTTCCGGATGCTTGGCCGCATCACTTTTTGGTTGTGGGGTGGCCAAAAAAAGAGACACTTCACTCCACATTTCAGACAGCATTAATCACACTTTGCTAAATCAAATCGACTGCCCCAACTCAGTATTAAAGAGCACATTCTAATCTATCTAAAATTACATGACAGCCTTCTACACCGACGACATCAGAAGATTTTCCCACGGAAACATGGTTCACGGTACGAGCTCAACGAGGTCGTCGAGGTACCATAGACCATTACGACGTCCCTGAAACGCTGGTCAAAAGCGGTTTTGCACAGCTATGTCTCTGGGAAGCTATTCACAGTTAATCCATTGAAGAAATTATGTAGCAGCTTCAGGCCGGAGCGATTACGGTAAGCCTCGTTGAGCTCGACGGTGGCGGCAGATGACGTCATATTCTGAAGACGGCGGGGGCAGTGAAGGAGGGCCTGCTTCTGTTTACGGGGAACACCTAAGGAATATTCCGCCGTAAAACTTTCATTAACATCGGCTCCCTGTGCGACGAAAAGTTCGATGATGTGCGCCATGGGCAAAGTGTCTCTTTTTTTGGCCACCCCTGTATATTCCAAGCTTGAAGAACACGTTCATTTATTGGATTTCATTGAGGTTCAAGTCAAGGACATAATTTATGTGAGTGACGAGTTTCAGGGTCCATTGCGCACGAAATTACCTATATTGAAGGTGGGCTGCCTGCATACTAGTCACAATTATTCAATGCGGTCTCCAGTAAATATCACGAGAGAATACCAATCATGGGATCCATCATCGATCGTCAATGTAGTTCAACATTTCAAGAAGAAATGCTCGTGTCAGGTCTCATTGCCTCGGACCAGGTCGACTTCACCCCCCACGCGAAATTCACGCCCAACACACTCTCGAGTGTCTGAGCTGTTCGCGAACATCTTCAGCAGGACACCGGGACAGGCCCCGTGACAGGCCGGCCTACCAACATTTCAGTCGTATTTCAGTGATAATGTCGTTACATGTATCTCGAAATGCTGCTACGGCGACGCGCACTCGCAAAGCTCGGCGGGTGTGCAAAATTGTAAATGTGAGGGTCTCCAGTGCAAGGAAGGCACCCGGGAGGGGGGGGGGGCAAATATGCTAGTCCTAAAGCCCCGCAACGTATCAGGAACTCGCATTGTTGGCAGGAGTACGGGCCGCGATTGCGAGCTGGTAGAAGCACTGCAGCGCCGAAAAATAGTCTTCTGTGCAGGAAACGAGGTTGTCCAACTGCAAGTCCGAGGGAGATTTTCCGCGGCTTCGAAACGGTTCTATGTGGCGGTCCCAAACCACCAACGGCGTCGGGATGATTGTCTCTGAACGCTTTCGTGATTCGATAGTAAGCGTGGAGCGCTTCGACGACCGCTTAATGAAGATCATTGTCGTCATCGAACAACAAAAATACCACTTCTTCTCTGCGTACGCTCCGCAGACTGGATGCTCCGAGCAAGCCAAGGACAAGTTCTGGAACCTGCTTGATGAGAAGACAGCTGAGGTACCGTCACAAGAAGCCATAATTGTTGCAGGTGACCTCAATGGGCACGTGGGCGCTACGAAAGACGGTTACAGCTGTCACGGTGGTTTTGGATATGGGTCACGTAATACTGATGGCGAGCGAATTCTCGAGTATGCAGACTCGCATAACCTCGCCATTGTGAACACGAAAAATTCAAAAAACGTGACTCACATCTCATCACCTTCTATAGCGGTAAGAACCAGAACACAAATTGATTTTCTACTTTTCAGTATTTGCCACGATCAGCCGTAACAGACGCGAAAACAGTACCTCACGCAACACCGACCACTAATTTGCACGATAAGGATCATTAAGTGGTGCGACTGAAGGGAAATTAAGCGACCGTCGTTTCCCGCATTCGATTACCAGCGGTAACGACTGTCGACGAAACTTGGAAAGGTGCTGCCGAAGCGATAACCGGGTTGCTCGATCCGAGCTCGGCATGACGAAGCCTGGACGGCGGAGAATTGACAAGCAAACATGGCTGTGGACGGACCAGGTCAGAGAGAAAGTGCGCGAAGAAGAAAAGCGCTACCACGCTTTTCTTTCGGAGAAGACAGCTGTTGCTGGCAGCGCTATCAGATAGCGAAGAAAGAGGCAAAGAAGGCCGTTGCTTCTGCGAAAGCAGCTCATTTTGCCGATCTCAACGAGAAACTCACGCGATGACGAGAAAAGTTCATCGGCATAAACGACGAGAATGGCACCTCTTGACGGACCGCAAGAAAACACTGAAGCGATGGCGTGACTACTTCGAAAACATCTCAACAGTCGAATTTGCTCATCCCGCCATCCCCTGCGCTCCGCCAGTACACGGCCCCGTTCAGAAGATAACCATGGAGGAGACCATCACGGCCATGAAGAAGATGAAATCAGGCAAAGCAACTGGTCCTGACGACTTAGCGGCGGACTTGTGGAAATCAAAGTGCTGGATTCTGCAGAATATTTAACCCATAACGGACGGCCAGTGTATTTTTCGCGTGCGCCACCATGTGGCGCACGCCGCCACCCAGGGTAGGGTTTATGTAGGCTTATGCGAACAGCAGGGGTAAGACGGGGCTAAAGTAGGTGTCGGAGTCTCATCATCCAAAAAAAGAGATTTCCGTTGACGACAAGTTCGTAACCCGCCTTTCCGCTCTAAAACTAGGGTGCAAAGAATGAATGGAAGCTGTAGGTGACATTATCGAAAAATGCGAAACAACAACCCCGAGCAAGGATGTGGCTATATTTAGGGGAAGGGGTCTCGGGACGTGCGAACCATGGGTAAGCCACCCATCAAATAGTAAACTTATGTAAATTAAGACAAAATGTATGTAAAATTTATTGTAGGTTTGTCAAAAATCCAGCCGTCCAGGTCCTGGGAAGATATGTTATTCCACATTGCTGAGAGTATATATGGGTATATTAAGATTGCTAGAAACATTCCAAAAACAAAAGAAATAGTCGTGCGCCACCTTGTGGCGCACGCCGTCCGTTATGGGTTAACGGATCAACCAGGTCATTGCAGAGAAAAAGGTGTCTGAGAGCTAGCAACAGAACACGATGATTCCGAGCTGGAAGAAGAAGGGAAATAGATGGCAGCTAGTGCAGTCCAGGACATCCTTTGGCGAGAATCTTTGAGCGTATTGTACGCAGCCGTATCCGTGACATCGTCGAGCTGACCACCAACCAGTGTGGTTTTGTGGCTGGTTGCAGCACCATCGATGCCATACACGCCGCTCGCCTTCTGCTAGAAAAGCATCGCGAAAACAAAGACCGGTGCATCTTGCCTTCCTAGACTTGGAGAAGGCTTTCGATCGCGTTCCGCGTGACGTTATATGGTATGCCTTACGACAGCATGGCGTTCCCGAAGAGCTCATTGAGTGGGTGCGCATCCTTTACTCGAGTCCAAAGAGCCGAGTGCAAACGGCGGCAAACACATCGAAGGATTTTCCCATTTCTGTCAGGGTACACCAATATCCCCTTTTCTTTTTTTGTCGTCCTACATGCCAAGAGACCTCCAGAAGCCGGCTCCATGGACGCTTCTTATGCTGATGACGTGATGCTCGCTAGCGAAGATAAAAGCACGCTCGAGCAACAGGTGCAAACCTGGTCCGACCGTCTAGCTATGTTCGGGCTCAGGTTGAATGTCAAAAAGACAGAGTACTTGACCACCGATCCGAGTGAGCCAGGCTCTATTAAGATCAATGGTACTGAGCTCACACGTACAACAATCATTCAAGTATCTTGGATCAGCAATTGCGTCTGACGGCAGCCTGGTTCATTGAAACGAATTCTCGCGTGAGTGCAGAATGGTTGAAATGGCGTTCTCTGCAATAAAGACACACACATTTTTCAGCAACCCAAATCTACGCTCTGAGATTAAATTGTTAACACACACGTTGCGGAAATTCTCGAAAGAGGTTGAGTGTGCTGGGAACCCTCACATTCATTTTAACATCCTTTCCTCAACAGTTAGCGATATTTAGCGCTTACTGTCGCCGAAACGGTTACTACGTCTAACAGTTTATCCCTAAGAATCTCAGTGTGATGTCCTTGTGTATATGAGGTATAATTTTAAGGCCTGAAGAAGCTGTTATACAGCGAAAGCTTGCCAATAAATGTGTATGAATGAGCCTTCACTGCTGATTTCTTGAAGAAGATCTTACACAAATGAGGCCTCAGGGATAACTCGATTTTGTCACTAGAAATTCAGTCGAATGCCATGCATTTTTGAGTGAGAAGAATTTTTGTGCACCATTTAACGTATTCTGGTGTTCTACTAATGCGACCAATCCGAATTGTTACCTGCACAAACATCGATATGTAGGTGATATGCGCACAAACACTAACATACCATATTTATTGCTACCACAAGATTTATAACACTAGAAACATTGCAACTATGCTTCAATAGCATCAATAGCTGTAGCTGAACTCGAGTTCAACACAACCCGCAAGCGCGTCCGCAGTACTGCATTTTGTATGCTTGTGAATAGAATGAGCTGTTGCAGAATCCATTTCGCACCCAACTAGCACAACTGGAAACAAACAAGATAATACCTTCATGTCTGACCGTACCAATGTGATCAAAACTATGTGAATCAGGTCTGGTTGTCCACTAGTATTAAATTGATGTTTTAGAAATAAAATTACTTGAATAACCGCACTGCTTTTAATCTTTCGTAAGTCCATTATTTCTCTTCTTCCCCTACCCCTTTGAAAGAGACATATGAGTTTGGGTCTTGTCTAGGATTCTCTTTAGGTGTGAATTGAGGGCTGACAAAAACTCGAGCAACTTCCTTTTACATATGTATATGCCGTAAGTTTGCTGAGTGCTGCGCATCCATGACATGAGTATATCACGGTGTTCGATTTCAATTCTATTTCGCTGTGCATACAGAATCAAGGCTAGACATAATAAGTTGTCAGCAATGGAAAAATTCGCTACTTGATTTGCTCAGCAGCACAGGAAAACTAATCAGGCAATCTAGGCGTGCCAATCGTTTCCCGAAACGATCCTTCACTTTTTCTGAATGGCTCTCTGAATACCAAACAATTAGCGAAGGAAAATTACCTTAGAAGCTATTGTTTTCACTACTTCGTTGTGGCGGACATCATCCACATTGACTAATGTCATATCAAAAAGTTCTTGGTTAACCCTACTTTGAAAATCACGTCAAGTTCGAAAAAACCAGTCGGATGTCCGAGCTACACTGCGTTTCATAATTATAGGTCCACCCTAAATTTTTGCTATTCCAAAGTTGCTGTGCATTTTTGGAAAATGCTGCTATCACCAATAGATTCCTCATAACGGAAAACCTTCATAGTGTTTTTCTGACAAATTCCCCCTCAAGTAACCCAATTAACTTTTTCAGAACGAATTTTCACCGTTTCATGAATATCGGGCCACTCATAAAAAGTTTCCATTTCTCATGATCCGTGAAGGGAATCAGGGAAGCGGGGATATATGTGAGCTCAGTCGACATCGAGTTTACCATACCTCGTGTTACTCGCCTCTCTTCCCAGTAACAAGCTCAAGCCAGAGCACTTACTGAAGTGGGATGGCTGAGGAGCAGAATTTCCTCCCATGTCGGCCGGCTCATACTGCATAAGCAACTATGTGCGAAATCCTGGTCAGTGCGGAAAGAAGAGTAGTCGTGGTCGGTGAAGGACACTTTTTATTCAAGATTCAAGAGGAATTGGGCGTCTGTCGAATTATACAAGGAGTCCGAACAAGGTCCGTGCTGAAATGCGGCCTTCCTTGAGCAAAACCTTCGTGTGGTGGATAAGCCAGCAGAGCAAGAACATCTTCAGCGGATTGATGAAGAGCGTTCCAAGATTATTTGAGCGCTACAAGATCGCACGTCTCCATTTCTCCGTGGAAAAGGGCTCAACTTAATGAAGCGAAGGTGTGGCTGTTAAGACCCTTCGCGATCTTGGACTCTACCTCCTTGTTTCGTTGCTACAGGTGATCTGAGATCGACGTGAAAAGTTTATTCTAGGTGGATCTGATAGAAAAAGAGGGTACAGGAGGATCGCGTGAAAATCGCAGATGGTTTCAATGTAACGTAATTTCGGCGGTGAATCCCTTATGGTTTGAGGCACCTTTGAACGACTGAGCGGCTAGAGCTCGCTTTTGTTTCCTTTCACAAAGATTCCATAGGGTATCGTGAAGTTCTTTTGAAGCGAGTTTTACCATTTTTTCGACAACAATCCCCTCTATCCTTGATTTTTACGCACGATAACGCGGCTGTCCATGCCGGTCCTTCCACGCCAGATGGAATTGCAGGAAAAAATGTGGCAGTTATCTGGTGGCCACCATGTTATCTGAATCAGATTCCAATAGAGAATCATTGGGCCTTAATTGTTATAAAGTTCCACAGCAAAGTAAAGCAAAATGGAACAGCCGAAGAGCTGAAAACGTCGATCATCGGCGCCACAGACAAATTTCGATCCTACTGTAATAGCTAATTTGGTTACCAGCATTCAAAACGTATTATTGTGTTCCTTATGATTAATGGAGGACCATCCCATTATTGAAAATTCGTGACGTTTTTTTGTTATAGTAAAATCTCTCGACAAGTGATGTGTAGTCATATTTGCGAAACGGTGAAAATACGTTCTAAAAAAGATATTTTAATAATTCTGAATCGAGATTTCTCCAGAAATCAAGTATCAAGGTTTTTCGTTATGGGGAAACTATTGGTAATAGCGGCATTTTCCAAAAATGCACAGCAACTTTGGAATAGCAAAAATTTAGGGTGGACCTATAATTATGAAACGCAGTGTATTTGGTGAAAAAGTGTATGGTTTCGTTAGCGATTTGTTTACGGAAGCTCCGGTGGCCTGGTCTCAGACAATTGGAGGGAAAATGTTGGGACGCTGAAATGGCCAAATTGTGCCGGGACCAAATAAAATGCGATTTCCGCGATCAAAGTACTTTTCTCCCTCTTGACCAAAGTTTCGGAAGACAAAAAAGATTTAGATAGCTTCGAAGGATTGGAACAGAATTGCAATCATAACCGTCATGTGGCCACGGACGGTTTGGGTACAAGCTAAACGGGAAATTCAGATGCGTCTAGTGTTACGCATCAAAGTTTACCCCTCTCTCGTGGCGCAGATCTCACATTAAAGTGCGTTTTTCAAAGCCGATTCAGCTTTCAACAAAGAGGGGTCTAGCAGGTGGAAGCGCCGAAAACCTAAATCATCTACCGTTGAGGCCTGACGGACTACTGATACCCATGGTCCAATTGTTCAAACGTTTTTAGAAATTCTGACTTCCTCCAAAGCATTGAGTGTAAGGGTTCAGTGCCCTGATTCCAAATAAGGTGATCGTTTTATGGCGTGGATGCCATCTGGCGTGTCTATCACACCACTCGGCGCCAAACTGGTGCAGTACGTGCCGCAAATTTTTTACCACTTTTCCAGTCAAGGAATACTTATGGAAGTTAATAATGGATTCTACTGAAATGACATTGTTTGTGATTGACTGCATTGTTCAAGTTATCGCCATTCTGCTCCACTTTTGAAATCCTAGCTCAAAAAGCAAAAAATTGTCATTGGACCCCTTCCTCACCCCTTTTTTGGTATTCAGGAGCCCACTCAAAAAAGATAGAACATAGATTTTGGTCCCTGTATCCCTACCTTATGCGGGAAGCAATTTTAAGAGACTTGGCAAAACCTTCTTGGTGGTAAGTTCTAAATTGAAAGAATGGAGGACAAGTCTTAGAGGTAGCAAGCCCGCTACTCACGCTTCTGCTATATCTCGTTAGCCTTAATCTCCTTATTTTGATCACTATCCAAGCACTACCTCAGGCACTGGACGTAAACGCGGTCTGTCGATGTTTTCTTAGGCAGAACAACCTATCAAAAACTGATGGCGCCTTTCGGCACACTAGCATTGCTTAACGAACCGACTTCGAAACCTTAAACCTCATGAATGTGATCGGCTGGGGCACGAGAATCTACGGCCCAGTTGAGAGTACGCGCGAACGCACAAAAGCATTCCACGGAGTGCAACTGATGTTCGTTGAGTATAACGAAAAATTTACTTCGGATCCGATCCACATCCAGTTCCTGAAAAAAAGTGCATTTGGAAGAGTCAAGCACTCTAGGGTGACCAAGCCTTTACATCATACAAAATCCCCAAAATTTTCTCGTCTTCTAAGCAGACATATTATATTGAAGAAGAATGACCTATCTTCTCTTTTCAAATGACGTTCTTATGCCTACATGCAGATCTAAATACTTGTTGCATTAAACTGATGGTGACCGCTTTGCACAACTTCAATGCAGCAGGGAGTAAAGTTACAAGATGTATTCAAGAGTTGCAACCGATGAGCGCAACTTCGCGAAGTAGAATCGAATTCCGGCTACGGTAGAAGCCGTTCTCCTGTCCAATATTTGCAACCGAAGTTGGCACGAAGCCACATTGGGGACCTCTAATCGCAGATGCACTCAGGCGCTTATCCTCATGCACCGATTGAAAGCATAGGGAACAGGATAAAGCCTCCTTATCAGACGATCCAAACGTGTGGATTTATGGTAATGAGGAGGGCCGTGTGCCAAAAAGTCTGCGGTAGAATTTGCGGGGACTTGGTCGGTGGGGAGAGGAGGGTAATCTAACAGGCGCCATGTTTCAGAAGATGTAATAAGGCGCTCGGGCGCTTCGCTTAACTTTTGCTAGATCGATGTGGTGAACTTCGCCTAAGGCCGCTGCAAAAGTAACGAGCATGTTACGCTTGTGCAGCTTGAATAAAAATGCAGGCTCAGGCATCTGTGATAACGCGAAAAGGATCGGAATGGTTGCCGATCATTCGGTCACCGGTCACAGCTAGAAGAAATTGACGCTGTTGTGCCGCACTTCCACGCAAAAACTGCAATCTTAGGTTTTTTTGAGGAACCGGTGCTTTACTCATCCCATATAAGTGCATTCGTAACTGTAATAGGGGTTGTATCGAGATCATCTGCTTGCGTTGATCTCAAAAAATTTGAAAATCATCTGAATGCAACGGTTCACCCTGCTTGAAGTCGCTTCGCCGTTAAAATACGCTTGGAGTGAATAGCAAATATTGAAATGCGCAGTCTTACAAATAACCAACCTGGTGCTACGGTCGCGTCTTGACAGTATCCGCATGTCTTCTTGCAATATTGCTTAAAAGATATTCAAATATACTCGAGTTATTAGTTGTGCCATGCATCAACAAGCTAGTGATTGTCAATCAAGAAGGAGACTCACTTACCCGTGCAAAGGTTTCCAGATTCTTGCTCTGGCAAATGATACCACCATCCAAGTTGCAACCAGGTGCTGTATCGACGCAGTTTCCGGAAATTCGATATGATCACCCTTATAAAAGTATTGGGCTGTCAGGTAGTTCTTAACGTTTTTTCTTTTTGTATTTGACCTATATCATTACTTTCCTCTACCAGGAACTCGGCAGCAAACCATGGCACTTTGCTCGCCGGTACTATGGCTATGCCGTTTTCAAAATTTCAATGTTTTTTGGATATAGGGCCCAAAAATTATAGTATATCTAGGGGAGGGGTCCCAGAATTTTCGGTATACTTACCTCAAATTTTCCATGAAGGCCATTACACCTTTTCTCGAAATTTCCGTTCAAAGCATCGCCTGGGATACACTCTTGGTGAACTCGCCAACACTTTCATTAGGTGAATTGAATTTCGTGAATTAGGCTCATGAATTGAAGCGCAGCCGATAAATGAAAGTCATCTGCTCCACTACAATGCCCACCTTAAGAAAATGAATTGTCAGAGTCGTCCTAAATATGCTTAAAAGGTTATTTCTTTAGCAAATGCTGCACTCACTCACTCAAATGCCAATCTACCATGAGTCGAATCAATGCGCGATGCGTGCTTATTGAGAGCCTGGTCGCGAAGATGACAGGATGAACCATAACGAGGGTATTTCAGCAGGTGAAAGGAGGGTAGTGGAGAGTAGCTCCGAGAAAAGCAGTGGATCGTATTCAATGGAAGCCTGGTAGTTCAGTCGCGGCGTATTTTCACTGATGTGGATCCACCTAATAATACAGGATAGCTAGAAGTGATTTTTGTCTTTATAAATAGCGAAGTGAAGGTGACGTAGTGACGTTTCGGGAAATTGTGCAGAAATTTTTTGTTGCCTTTGTGTAATTTCCATGATGGCTATTTCGAGTACGGGCAAGCACAAAGAGACACAGCGTTAACTAAATAATTGCTGTGTGGGTAGCTCGTATTTGATCAGCTGGAACGGAGTGGCGAGTGTACGTGTAGGAGCACTTGGAGGCACATCCCAAACAGAAGAACCATACTCTTCAGTCTCCAGAAACAACCATAAGATGGCAAACCACAGTTATAATATTCCCGATCATAAAAATCGCCTGCCATGACCGCTAAGTCCTAGCAACATTAGCTGTAGCTGCTGTACCTCGTCCTCAGCAGGCTGCAGTCAGGCATTCCCTCACCCGTTGCGCTCTCTCGCTTCATACTCTCCTCGTCGTGCTCAGTCTCTAGCTGTCTTAGCACAGCCGCATAAGAGGCGAGCAAGCTTGCAACCTGACCGTTTTCGACAGATTCTTTCCCTTTTTCCTTTACTCCACACAAGTTTAGTGCTGAAACATGCTAATTTTCAAGGTCGCCTGCGGTGGGTTCTTTCGATGGGGGGCGACTCCACTCTTATACAGTTATAATCCTTAAAGAGCAAACACATCATAACATCGTAGCATTACTATATTGTATGTTTGTACGTCTCCGAAACCAGAAAAAAACCAAAACTATTTCAAGATCGAGGCAATGTTTTGGTATTTCTCCCTTTTTGTGCTTGACATAACCTAAGCGTGCCTACTGATCGATAATGATGCATATTACTTGAGTCCTGTGAATTTACGTCTGCAAACAAAGACGAAAACGGAGTTTTTATGTAACGCTACAGAATGACTCGGATTAATTTGGCCAACCTGCATCGCAGAAGCCGCAGGCTTTTTGGGCAGTCCTCTTGAAGAATGGTCTTCCAGGCAATACTTTCGCACATTGCCTGCGTAACTGACGAGCACGGTATTCGCGGCTCTGGAAAGCTCATATATTAGCAAAACATGTCCGCTTGGTAAAGATTGTCACGAATGAGCTCGTAGCTTTTCTTCTCCTATACAGTCGTACTGGGATGCTCCAACTCACGCAGTTTGTCATGACATAAAAACGCAGGAGTGAGGCAGCAATATCCACAATACTTTGGACACAGATCAACAGACGCTTGAACCAGTTGGGGATCCTGAAATAGACATGCTGGCTCTTCGTTGCATTCGCTTTATTTTAAGAGTTGACCGCAACGGTTGGACGACGGCTAATATGAATATCAGTCACACGGCATACTTCTCAGGAAGCACTCCAAACAATCATGGCTGTTGGGTCGGTGAATGGCTGCTGCGGGCGTGCATAAGATCATCGGCCACCTATTTGGATATGGTTGTCATTGCTTCTAATTGTGTGAATTTACTCTCCGTCGTTGAGAATCGTGCAGCAACGGTCTTGCCACATTGGGCAGAAGTGATCTTACGATTCGGGCAGAGCAGAGATTGGTTGAAAGACAAGGTTTCAATAGATTCTGATGGGTGTGGAAGGGGTGTGAAGTGATTCGAAAGCAACGTTAAGAGCAGGAAAATTCGTCAAGATTATGCAAAATGGAACTTCCCGCCTGCCTTTCGATGATCGACTGTGAATGAGTTAGCAATAAAAAGGGCTTTCGTACGTGTCACACGATGGCCAACATCGCGTCGAAAAATATCCTGGTTTTATTGAATACGGGCGCTTGAAGTTGAATGCTCTTTCGAATTGAGTAGCTAGCAATGCTTCTATTACTATTATAACATCATGGTGGGCGGAGCGGTTAGGAGGGCGTTACGGTTTTCAGATTCGGAGCATCAGCGCACTGCAGTTAGCTCACCGTTCGCTACGAAAACGCTTCAACGTGCTTCCTTTGTGCTTGGCTACTGCTAATAGTGCCGCATATACTCTCTGGGTGTGCATGCTCATTATCAGGATCAGATCAATGCCTTCAACGCACACAACCTAATGACAACCTTCTCAGCTATTTTCAAAAATTCTCCAGAAATAAACTGTTGTCAACTGACCAGCCCACAAGCAAGTGTTCCGAAAAATAGCGATAAAAACTGAAATGGACATTCTCCGCCCACGGAAAAGGGGCTTAGATTTTCTGAGCAAAGCTTAACCAAAAAAGTCACGTACTATCGCTGCGTCTCCTCCGCATTTTACATCTCGATTTACGGGCTGGCCTGCAACCGCTGCCGCACCGTATAGAGCGGCACAATTCGCATTTGACAGTTTGTCTTGACAGTTTGTTGCCGATGGAGCGAACTGAAAAGAGTACTGATCGAAGCACAACCACACAGGATCGTCTAAAAATCTTTACACAACAGTAACGACATATTTGAGACCGGTGTAATTTATATTATTAGGAAATAATGATACGAGGCAAAAAAGGAAACTGAAACAAAAATCGTGCTGCGAAGCACATTGTGAAGCATTCAAATCTGACAGATAGTGTGTTTTCATCATGACTGAGTTTGCTCGAGATATTTTATAGCAAAGCGCGGCTTCAATATAGAATGCAATACTCCAGCAATCCAAGCTTATTTGAGCTTGCTCGCCAATTCTTAGCTGTTATTCTAGAAGGATTGTGGTTACATACCTTGAGGGCACCACCTTCATATATCGTACAGTTCAAGTCCACAGCTCCTGCCCATACACATCCTACGAGTAGCGACGAAGACAGTAGAAAGCGATACATGCCTTATCTGAAAATGTCCAATGATCCAGTTTGATTCGACGATGCAGAAAAGTGAAGCTCGGCAAATGAACAAACAGAGGACCTTTTATATTGTAGCTACCTCCCCACTCCAATACACCTGACCAAATTTTCTGCTGAGCGTATGGCAAAGCAGTTCGAACACTACCTTTTGACGTTATGTGACGTTCACCGCAGAAAAAAATCTTTGAAAAGCTGTTTGTACTATTTTATCGGAGAGACACGGAACTACTCCAACTTCAAACTGAGATATATCGCCATCACTCCACAAGTTGTGCCTGCAGCCTCAAGTGTCCACTTTTTCCTTTGATTTCTTCCATCGCTGTAAGGTAATCAACTGTATAGCAGTTTATAACGCTATAGCTTTGAAAGAATCTGGCGAGCAAAGAAAGGTTTAAAAGGACATCATTTTTCGCCACTCTGACAAATTCGATCCCATGGGAGGCATTCAACTTCCCATGGAACTTGAGAGTTGTGAGACCCAGATATATCGATAGAGCTTCAAACGCTGATTACAAATATGGAAACTAAAACTGCAAAATGAACCTGCCAAGGAAGTTGTGAGCAGTCAAAGTTGGCTAAAGTAAAGCGTTACATATGAACCGTGCTGTCCAGGCTTTCAGAGTCGCCGCGGAGTAGCGATAGTGCCCCCGCTCTCCACCCGGGAGGTCATAAGTTCTCTTCCTGTTGGAGTGCAAATTTTGAGAGCACTACCACTGCTCCACAGCGACTCTGAAAGCCCGGCATGTAGGGCTTCTCTTGAAGCCATTGACTACTCACAACTTCCTTGGCAGGTTCATTTTGCAGTTTTAGTTTAGAAGTTTGTGAATGATATAATGATGAATCTGAATGCCATTCCTGGACAGTTGTCCATCTTTTGCTGACAGAGTTCCGATATTTTTCGACTGCTTGCCTAATGCCTTCCTTCTTATTCACTTAGCTGAAGTATAACAGGCAGGCAATATGAGCTTTTCTAACAAGGAAGAGTCAATGGTCAGTCCCGCAATTCAACGAGATGATACCTACAGGGTGGCGAAAAATTATATGCGCTATAAAAAACGTTCTAACTTCATGTGCATAAAAACTCGAAGAAAATCAACTTTATAAGACAGTGAACTATAACATCGGATGATTACACAAAATTTTGAAAAAGGCCGCTGTCAGTTTTGATATAGGTCTGAATTCGTTCCGACACCGAGTCGCTGGTGCGGCGAAGCTAGAGAGTTCTCTAGTTTGAACAAGGCTCCATTGATTTTTGTCGATAACACCATGGAAGTCAATGCGGACATCTATCATGAATAGACCCTAAAGAAAGTCCTAAAAGCAGAGTCACAACAGTGCTGCTTTTCCACAGGAAATGGGCTCCAGCCCATGACCAATACAACGATCGTATTGTTCGAGACCAAAATCGACTTTTTTTAACGGTGGTTTTGTGGCCTACTACGGAATCAAAGTCATCTCACTTCTCTGTTCGAGATCTTATTAAAGTTTAGTAAGGAACCGAAACGCAGAAAGTTTGGTGACCCTGAGAAGAGCTTTTCGAAATTTGAAATTAATTAGGCTTTGAACTCTTCCGCCGCATCTACTCGATGAAGAAAACAAAATGGGCTTGCGTCAAGACCTATGGCGGCCACTTCAAAATTTCTTTGCAGTTATTGAATGCATCAGTCTCATGAGCATAGTTGTTTTTAAAATTTTTGTGAACAGAAGATAGAATTGAAATGATCTGGCGCACGTAATTTTTCGCCGCCCTGTATATACAGGGGTGCCAATAAAAAAAGACATTTTGTCTCCAGACTCAAATGGATTTAATCACACTTTGCTCAGCTCAAAGCGTGTGCTCCCAACTTAGAATTGAAGAGCGCATTTCATTTCATAAGAAAATCTTCATAGTGGCCATCTACGTGGACGGCATCAGAAAAGTTTGCCCCGGAAACATGGTGCTCTGGTCGAGCTCAATGGGGTTCTCGACTGATCGTGTACCGTTACGACGGGTTCCGAGGGGGTTTGCATAGTTAGAGCTAATGTCCCTAGGAAACTATCCCACGTTGAATCGATCCAAGAAATTATGTAAGAGACTTCAGGCTGAAGCAGTTACTGTAGGGTTCGGAGGGGCTTTGCATAGTTGGAGCTAATGTTCCTAGGAAACTATCCAACGTTGAATCGATCCAAGAAATTATGTAAGAGCTTCAGGCTGAAGCAGTTACTGTAGGCCTCCTTGAGCTCGACGACGGTGACAGATGACGTCATCTGAAGACGGTGAGGGTAGTGAAGGAGGGCCTGCGTGCACTTATAGAGGGACATTTACTTAGAATTCAGAGCGCATTTCATTTCATAAGAAAATCTTCATAGTGGCCATCTACGTGGACGGCATCAGAAAAATTTGCCCCGGAAACATGGTGCTCTGGTCGAGCTCAATGGGGTTCTCGACTGATCGTGTACCGTTACGACGGGTTCCGAAGGGCGGGTTCCGAGGGGGTTTGCATAGTTAGAGCTAATGTCCCTAGGAAACTATCCCACGTTGAATCGATCCAAGAAATTATGTAAGAGCTTCAGGCTGAAGCAGTTACTGTAGGCCTCCCTGAGCTCGACGACGGTGACAGATGACGTCATATTCTGAAGACGGTGAGGGTAGTGAAGGAGGGCCTGCGTGTACTTATAGAGGGACATTTAGGGAATATTTTGCTGAGGAACTTCCGTCAACGACGGCAATCTCTGCGAAGAAAAAAAAGGCCGAAGTGCGACCTGGCAAAATGTCTTTTTTGCCCCCCCCCCCTTATGTTTCTCGAGACGTGAAGCTCAGTGTTGGGCTATCTGAGAACGATTTCCTAGGGGAAGTTCTGAAGCAGAAAAGCGCAGCAGTAGTGGCCTTGACTGTAGCCAAAAGTTCTGAAATCAACTCCAACGCGAGTCTGTACCTGTGCTTTCTCGAAAATAGCTAAAAAGAGTTCTCGCGTTGCAACTCCATCATAGCTTGTCTGTACTGTATGCAGTACAGCTTCATGAGCTTTCGTGGGCAATTAATGAGCTCGAGCAGCACAGTTTGTAAACCCATAACACAGACAAATAGAGACACGTGCTGCTGAAGGGACGGTATTTCTTATCTTTTTGAAAGGAGCAGAAGCACGGACTTGCACTAAGTCGATCTCATGGCTCTTGCTTTTGGTTCGGGTCACTACCGTTTCCTTGCTTTATAACTTCTTTCCAGATACTGAGAACTGGACTAAAAGGTTAAAGGTGATTGTCAGAATTTCAACGGTACAGTGAACGTACGGTGAACTTTTATTTGTGAAGCAAAAGGCGTTCAAGGATCTAAGTCCTTTGAAAAAAATACTGCATTTCCTTGTGTCTCTCTCTCCGATTACGTCTCGCATGAACAGGAACTGACCGTCTGATGCACGATAGGGTCTATTAAACGCTTCGTATTTAATATATCAATATCTTTGAACAGATTTTCGGAGAGTTGGTATATGTTCCATTTTTTTCGGATTCTGTTTAAGGACAGTCTACCTCTTTTCATTGCTTTGCAGATTTCTGGAAGCAGGTTACTGGAAAGTTCGTCGAAAAATGTGAGCCTCGAAGAACTCGTTTTAGGCCGACTTTGCTTGCCGGGCAATCCATTCCAACTTGAGCAGGTCTTCGTAAGAACTTGTGAACAGGGTCAAGCGTGCGTTGAGGAATCCTCGACACGTCACAGGGGGGGGGGGTCGTATTGGCCCGCTGGGGGAAGAGATCGGGCCGATTGATGCAGTAGGATCATCACCGTCGGAGGACAAACATCAAGGATGAGTCGATGCCAGGCCAGAGGATTTCCAATGAAAATGATATTTCACCCACACAAAATTTTCGTGATTCTGAGGCGTCCGGTAATTCTTAGTTACTTCAGTGTTTTATCACCACACAAGTTAAAGAATCTGAATTTCGCACGCTTTCCAAGAGATATTTCATCTTTCAAGTAAGACCCCGAATCTGAAGGGATGTGAGGTACACGGCGCATCCGAGAAAGGGTCTAGTTGTTGCGCGCGCTTCAACTACGGCTCCTTGGACAAACAACCTCAATTCAGGAACAATCGAGAGAATTCTGAAAGTGTCCGTGCGCATTTACAGGGAGGTGTACACCATTCAACATTGCGTTAACGGACTCTTCAGGGTTAAATTTATAAACATGTAACCTTTAAAGTTGAGAAACGCTAATCAATCACTTTTCTTAGAAAGAGAAAAGCAGTGATCTGCTCTTACTTTAGTACATAATCGCCCTTAAAAGGATATACAGCCGTTGAAATAGTGCCAATGTAGCGAAAAAGTACCTTTCGGCGGTACTCGTGCAAAAATCCTCAACGTAGCCGTTTTTTTAATACTGGACGTTTGGAGCAGTTCTAGTAAGCATTTGATAGAGCAAATCTTCTAGTTTATGATGACGTATTTACTTTTCAGATTGGATGAGTTTGAACGGAGTTATGGCTTTGGAAAGCGTAAAAACTCGCACTCATCACGAATTTTCCTCGTTAATTTTGCAAAAATCCTCAACGTGGCCATTTTTTGAATACTGGACGTATGAAGCTGCTTTAGCAACCGTTTGATAGAGAAAATCTTCTAGTTTTGTCTGCCATATTAACTTTTCGAATTTGACGAAAATGAAGCAAGTTGTTGCTTCGGAAAGTGTAAAAACTCGTGCTCATCTCGAATTTTCCTCGTTAATTGACCTAAATTTGTTATTTCTTATAACTTTTTGTAATTTCAATACTGATTAGAAAAAGCTCTTCACAAAACTTCCAAATCTGCTTTCAGATTGAAAATTCGTCATATTTGAAGAAAGTTATAATCATTTGAATATTTGTTCAAATTTCAATAGTAAATAAGCTGCTCCACGGTCAACGCCAAAGTCCAGTCAACACACAGCTGGCGAAGGCGGTTAAAAAGCTTCTTTCAACTGAAGGGCTACGTGCAAATTGAGAACCACAATCTGTGTAGTACTAGAATTTGGTAAGTCTTGTGGAGGAAATAAAATAAGAACAGATGTTGTCATGGTATGCCATTTTTAGTGGCTAGTTTGTCGTTTTCTGGTCTGTTTCTCGTTTGCTCGTTTGGTAGGACTCATCAATAATGATTATTCTTTGACTTTTTCACTTTTGTACTTCTTTAAACGAATTTTTTTGTGGGCGGTGGGGTAGCAGGGCTTTTTTATGAGCAGTTTTGGGGGAGAATTAAACAAGCTTTTCAACCTTTTCATAGTTCGGCTTTTGAAGAGGGTTGTTTCATGGACTTCGGCCTCCGGCGGAGGGTGGGGGGGGGGGTCGTATTTCCAAATTTTCCTCGACGCCTCGCTTGACCCTGCTTGTGAAGCAAATGCCTTCTTCTGCAACCCTATTAGTAGCAATAGACAAACAATTTGAAAGGAAAAACCACGCAAAAATTTATTCATACAATGCCTGATAAGAAAAGCGCATGCATTTTTCGCCGCCCTGTGTGCGGTGGAGCTACGAAAATTACAAGCCCGAAGGTCTCAAATTTTTCATGAAATTTCTTCTCAGCGCCAAAATTTACCTTGTTTCGCTTCAGTCAAGGCATCACTATCAGACTCTTGTTATTCCTCTTCATCACCAACACTGCACTATTAGCGGGTGGCAGATTTCAGCGCTCTCGAATACCCCAGCAACTCAGAAAGAAAATTGTTTGAAAGCACGGGTCGCGATCGATTTGGTGTATCATTTTGTTTAAAAATTAGATAAGACGTGCAAATGACAAGAATCAGAGAGAATCATAAAGAACACCGAAATGTTCTTTGTAATTTGTCGTACGAGGGAGAGACCCAATCCCCCCCCCCCTGGGAGAAGAACTTCAAGAGAGAAGCCACAGACGCCACGTAATATGCTCAAGAAGTCGCGGCGTTCGCAGCGATAAAGGGAGTGCATTAATTTCTTTGTCACGCACTTTGAGTTGCCACTACCACCACCTCTGTTATTTGAGGTCCTGCTACTTTACACAAGGATAGCACCTCGCAGCATCTTCGACTGCCTTACTACCTTTAGCATGTTATAGTGAACCGTTGGTCAAAATGTACAAGAAGTACTGTAAATATGTATTGGGTTGTCCCATAATTCCTGTCCGAATTTCGACACTTTCTTCTCATCGAGTTTTATCTTCTCTAAAACCAATTGATCAAAAATATAACCATTATCATAATCACCGATATGCATCCATTCACCAGGGAACCTTTGGATGCTTTCCTCCTAGAATGGGTGAAGCTATGAGCTGAAGAATTCAGCAAGGTCGTTTTTGGAGTGGTTGTATTTAGTGACTTTTTTCTCTCGCCGCTGCTGCCTCAAGGCACTGTGAAGGGGGTAGCCCGATGGAGTGATGCCAGGGCTATACGATGGACATGGTATCGTGGTCCAGCCAGTTTCCCTCAGAACGTAGCGAGTTATCTTTGCAATGTGAGGTCGAGCGTCTATTCGGAGAAAGGGGATTTTGGGACGTTTAGGACGGTTTCTCCCACTACTGCGGCCAACCCGGGAGCTGTTCCACGATGGCATTCACAATACTTGTCCGCATATAGCAAAACAACTGTGAAAGCGGAAGACCCACTCAATCTAACAAATCAAAAGCAATATTCTCTGACCACGGAGTTTGGGCTTTTGTTGAGCTGGTGAGCCCTGGCTGCGAGGTAGCCATCAGGCGTGCTGCGTGTTGTTGTCGTAGTGAACTCATGACTCATCCCCACTAGTGATCAACTAGGGAACGCTCTGCTATTGAGGTCACAGAATGAAATTCCCCAGAGGGTCAGACCTGCTTCTCGGTCATGGCTGGTCGGTGCATATGGTTTCCATCAAGTCTTCATTCTGCTGCCGCCCACTTCATCCTGATGGCGTGTGCTGGTGCATCGGCTGCGCCCAGGTGTCTGCTACAATACCCTGGTAGTAGCGTCCGTGTGCACTTCCAATCCATGGCGCAAGGGTCCTCATCGAAAGTGAGTGGAGGCCCAGGATGAGGCTGATTTCACAGCTCGTATTGTCTTTGCCATTGCGACCGAACCTCCTAGCTCAGTGACCGATCAGTAGCAGAGACTGAGCCAAACACAGCGCTGATCTTCTCTAGTGTCCTCCTTGCAACAGCGTCTATTTGAGGATCATAAAGCATAATCGTTCGTTATTGTCATTGATCTATTTCGACTTCTACTCAGTTATTCCGATGCGGGTTTGACCTTCCAAAATGTCCTGGCTAACGGTCTAGATGCACTCTTTGACATACCAACATATTTCGCAATGACACTAATTCGACTTGAAGAAATTTGAATTTGATCAAAAATCGGACAGGAATTATGGGACAACCCAATAATAGACATGTAATGGCTCATACATTGAAGTGTACGGTATAAATGAAATATTATTTTCCTCGAGCAGCACGCAGCGTCAAGTGTAAACAACCGCGGGCCACACGCGCTTGCAGCCAGAAGAGGCTGCGGTATGCGATGGGTCAAATGTGTGTTGGCACCCAATAGAAGTGGTGAACCTTCAGCCCAAATAAGACATGTGAGATCGGAAGGTGGCAATTCTGGTAGTGTCCAATGCCTAGATATCTCGCATCCGTATGCAGAGTATTGGTCACGAGTTTGCAGATGAAATTAAAGATAACTTTCTTTCTTATCTTCTAAATGTTGTATAACACGAAGGGGGATGAAAATTGTTATCTAATTTCAAAGAATTCTAAATGTTCACAATTTTAAATTTCACTCCAACTCCGGCTTCCGTAAGGGCAGCTTCATGTTTGGCTGGCCATACACATGCCTGGCGAAAATGTTATACACCGAAACACAGAAGATTTCAAAAGTTTTTTTTTGAATTTTCCTGTTTTTTGGAATTTTTGGAGTTTTTTGAATACTTTGTGAACTTTTGGGAATTCTTTTGAAATAAATTTTGGTGCCTCTTTGTGTTATATAACATTTAGGTCCTGATGAGGCTCCGGGACAGCACAATACTAAAAGCTTTCTATACATCGCTGATTGTCGCGGTCTCTACACGAAACCAAAGCAGCATGTTGACGAAGGTATAATGACAGGTCCTTGGCATAGTTTGTCGTTGAGATATAGTGAATTTTTGAAGTGCTAAGAGCCATCAAAAACGTCAATGAGCAGTGTCCTTGTGAGGCATTATGACGGCCTGATGTGTCAAATAGTGGACGTAATAATAATACGTAATATAGGTCCATTCTGTTCTGTCGCTTCATTGGCTCCCTCAGTCACACCTGTCAAGGAACCAGTTGGGGGGACGGCATCCTTCTCCCCAAAAGCGCCCTCCATGCCTCTCCCAGCGACACGGTTCCTGATCCCTTCCTCTCTTCTGAGGTGTGTCTGTCTTCAGCGCCTCATCTTGAGGTCGTGTCGTTTTCCCCTACGCACTTGCAGCTCCCCGAGGCATCCACACAACTGGAGCTTCAAGGCAAGCTCTTGGTTTAGCTGCGGAACGACCTGAAAGTGGAGGCAAGAGAAATCCAAATCCAAATCCAAATCCAAAATGACTGCATTTTTTGGACTCAAAACGTGTGCCAAACCTCCGATGGCTGGTGAATGTGAGATTTATAGCCTTTGCTAGTCCTGTTGCACTTGAAGTAGTAGCCCACAGGGTCGCCATGGCCATT
>MU868681.1:61214-76434 GCA_036418205.1 Ostertagia ostertagi | reverse complement strand
GAAGTTGGCGTAGCCGAAATGAATCTCATATTCGTAATCAGGGCCTCAAATAACCCCTATATACAAGTTTACATCGAATTTGACGAAATTCAGTCATGGCGCCATCTGGCGCCAAATGGCGCCAATTTGGCGCCAGCGCCAAAAACGAATCTCATATTCGTAATCAGGGCCTCAAATAACCCCTATATACAAGTTTACATCGAATTTGACGAAATTCAGTCAGGGCGCCATCTGGCGCCAAATGGCGCCAATTTGGCGCCAGCGCCAAAAATGAATCCCATAATCGTGATCAGGACCCTTGATAACCTCTATGGGAGAAAGTTTCAGCGTGAACTACGGATGACATATAGAAAAAACTAAAAAAATACAAGATGGATTTCCCCTGGGACAATGTCAGCCACCGGTGGCTGACATTGCGCAATCGTCTCTGCCGGCGCTGGTCCGAACGGGCAGTCTTCGAAAATCCCGCCCGGTCGCGAGTGGGTTAACTAACGTCTAACCGCTACAGTATGCGCTGCGACTCGTCCTTTGCCGCGTCTGCGTCTCTTCCTTCGCCGCGCGACGGGCCTCTTGGGGACACCCGCAGTTCACTGTAAATATCGACCTGCTTACCTTCCCTTGTAGCCTACGCGAAAGAATGACGGAGTTAAAGACTGGAGGTTCGTGGAAAAGAAAAAAGAAGCCGCATATCAGAGACAGGGCTCTCAAGCTCTCCGTAGCCTGAATTCCTGATCCGATCCGTCAGTCCACTGGAAGAAAGGCGCGGCACATTGATTGAGCGCTCGCACTATTATGAAGGTTTCTATGTTTGCTGATAGAATTAAAGTTTGAGCCGAAGAAGGAGGACTGAAAAAGGTTCAGCCCATTCTCATTCGTTGTCACTTCCAGCGAATGATTGCAGTGGCTGTGCTCTCATGTCTCTGCTCTTAAGAAAGAAATCAATTTTGTTCATGCTGCTGCGATCATTTCTGTGCTGTTTCGGCCATCACAATGCTGTCGCTCATGTGTTTTGGAGCGGATGGATAGCTTAACGATGGGCAATCACCCTTAGACAACAAAGGGAAATTGCGGTAGCCTGCTGCGAAACAATCAAAAGAATCGTTAGACTACGAGCCTCGAAGGTCATCTTTTACAGAGGAGTGCGAACAGATATGACTTGTCACAGATTTCGAGTTCTTCGGAGAAAATCTCGTCTGTCATCAGAAAAAGAACAATCACCGCTGCTCACACCTACGAAGCTTTTCCAGACTTCACCAACCCGCGATCTTCACACAGATATGCCATGCATATTTCTCTCACCCGTAAAATTTCAACGCTTGGATTGAGAGGTTATCAAAGATCAGTTAATTTGATGGTGAAATCATATGGGCCACACTGAAAAAAAGAGATTGTCGAGAACCGCTGAAAGTCATTTAGGGTTTGCTAAGCGTTTTCCCACACTGTCCGCCTATGCATGGTCACATGAAGTCAGTGATCGAATTCTAGGAGAACCTTCAATCCAAATACCTGTCAATTCATACATTGGTATATTTACGAGTTTTTTTAGTTATACTAAAAAACAGTGTGTAGCTTCGAAATCTCCCGGAAAGGGCTAAAAATTCGAAAGAAATTTTCACCCATTGTTGGCACGGTTAAAGCCGGAAATGAATCCAATTTTTCAAATTAGTCGAGTTCCAAAATGAATCGAAGTGAGACGCTTGTTCGTGACGCGGGAACTAACCCCTTTGCGACAAGCATTCCAGCCGAGACTAAGCATGCGATGCTTCTGAGGGCTTCTGTTACTGTGATTATCGGACTTATCTGGAATTCTGGTAAAGGAATGAAGCTTCATTCTCCGGGGTTTGGTTGATGCGAATGTTGACGTCGAGGCTCGGTACGTAATTTAGAACGTCGACAGCAGTGGAAACACAGTTGTAAAGCTATTTCACAAAAGTGCAGGGTTAACAAATCTTCCGTCCAGGCGGCAATCGAACCCGCTCTTCTCGCTTACCGGGCAAATGCGTTGCAAGTTACGCTACCAGGGCACAGCTTTGTCTCAGCTCGCTTTTCGTTAGAGCGAAATGGTGATTCGGTAGAGTAACGTATAGCTCTTTAAAAGAAAGGTGCGAGCTCGAGTACCACTTGGGGTGAAGGTTTTGTTCATAATAAGCACTCTTGGGAATGCAAAGCGAGCTGCTGCGTGAAAACAGCAGTTAGAATCAAAACATACCAAGCTAGTGTTAAAATTATGTTTATTCCGTGATTTTTGGAACGAAATGCTGCCCTTTGGGAGCAATAATCGTTTATGTAGTTCAATAAACTACTGTAATTCTCCTCTGCTGACCAGTTTTGCATAAGAAATGTTCTTTCAATACATAAAGCGGTCCTGTTTTTTATAGCAATATCAGTTATTTCGTGGCCATCCATGTTCCATAGGATTTGGAAGTGGGGCATTCTGATCCTCTTAAGAGCTGCTTGACTGCTTTAATTTGATTCACTCCTCAAAAGAGGAAAAAAGCAAATGTGGCTAAACTCAGCGGCTATTCGCGCCTCTTCAAACAAGTTCTTTCGCGGAACTGCACTTAAGCCATTGTTCGATTGCCGAAGATGTTTCCGCAGATTTTCGTTAGAAATCCCAAAGAAACGTGCCCCACCGCTTGGAAAAAAAAGTAAAGCTTTCCGACTTAAGCCGTTCCAGCCGCTACATCTAAGGGCATACCGTGATCAAATGATATACGACTAGGAGGTAAGCAAGTTCACTCCACCTAGGAACTTGCCCCAACAATCTGAAGACGAAAACAACCTAAAAAAGGAAAAGGGGGAAGTTTGCAGGACTCTGCGCTTATATCCCGCAGTCATGTGAAATCCTTTCTCACTGGACATTATTTTTTTCAGCATTTTAGCCGCATCGAACTAGACTAAAAGCACGAGTCGGGATCGAAATGATGTCTTGTTTTGCTCAAAAATCAGACACGAAGTGCTATGAGAAGCGCTGGTGGAGAAAAAGCAAAAAATTACCATGCAAAGTTCTGAAATTTTCCTTGTGAGTCGACCGTGACACGACGAAGAGACGCAGCGCTGCAAAGAGAGGGAAAACGCGAAACAACATATCTTCATGAGAGGACATATACGCCACGTATAATGTGATTGATAAGAATGGCAGGTGTTGCAGTGGTCTAGGGAAGGATTCAGCCCCCTGGTCGCTCACTTATAGTGGTGGCAGACCGCCACTCCTTTGTCAGGGATCCTGCTATGTCACAGAAGACGAAAAATTTTCTTAGAATCCAATTGCGACCCATGGCTTCATGTTTTCTATTTTCCACTGCACTTTTCCTTCAAACACGACCTTTACCAATCGATGATTTATTCCGTACAGAGAAATTCTCTCTTAGAAACGACACTGAACGAAATAACCACAGCTGCTTATCAGAAACACCATCTAATACATGTACCCACGATGGACTATGATGGCCGAGTCATGAGATTTTGTTCAACGTAATTCCCTGAGTTTTATTACTGCTCTTTTTGTCCCACAACCACCAAATAATTGCAAGAAAGCTAACAACGTTACGCCCTGACTTTTGTTAGCACACGCCTTAGGCGACAATTTAGATCGGGATGATGTTGACGTTTTGGAAGGAAGGGATATGCTTGTGATTAGTTTACTAAATATGTGCTTGTGATTAGTTCACTCCATTTTGGAGGCCAATGTCGTTTTAGACGTATGAAATAAATAAACAAACGAACACCGATTAAGAAGGCACGACACTATTTAGACCCTATTAGAGAGGAAGCTCTTTCTGGGACGTGCCGCGCATTTTGAATCCATTAAGAACTATGTGGTTTCCAGTGAAATTTGGTCTATGCAATAACTTGCGATGGCCAACCCGATGTGCAAATCGCTATTTTTATACTCACATCCCATATAAGGGCGGAAGTGGTGTAGTGACAAGTGGCGCGCTTACCACGCGAGCGGTCCGGGGATCAAATCCTGGGTCGTGAGTCGCCCGGGCCAACCAAGCCTTCCATCCCTCCGGGGTCGGTTAATTGGTACCAGACTTGTCTGGGAGGATAAAAACACTGACTTGTACATCGGCTGGCCCCCGCAAGTCATTGTATAGGCCACATCGCATTCAAACGCCACTACGAATGTACAAATGGAAGTAGAATGCGTGCCGCATCCCAAAAGGGATTGATCAACGGCAAATGCTTTATCCTTTATCCTTTTATCCCATATAAGACTGGTACCACCTTATCAACCCTGGATGCATGCAACGGCGTACGATCTGCATGCCTTGAGCGTGGCAAGCTGCACCATTTGCTATTACACCAATTCCGGCGGCCATGTTTTGATGCATGGAGACAACTATGACGTGAATAGTAAATCCTGTGAGCATTGGAGAAGATTGCTGCCACAAACGATCGTCTAAGATGCCATATCAAGGGTAGATAAGCAAAAAGTTGCGTGACAGCCTACACACGTTGTTAGATATGTTTGCATTTGTCAAGGTCTTACAAGCATTAAAACATTTCTCTTCCGTTCGAAAGAGTGGTGATGATTTGAACATCGAGGAAGCGTTTTTAGCCGATTCGAGCGAAACGCTTACGATGGTGAAACTCCAGTTCGGGGGGGGGGGGCACTCCATTGCTATCTTATCCGTAGTACTAGAGAGCAGTTCTTTGGGCTATCGAACACTACGGATAAGATAATAAGTGAACGACTCATTTCGAGCGTACTTTTGATAAGGACCGGTGGATGTCCTACATTCCACACTACCTGCCCACATCCCATCCACTTTTCTGCACAGGTGATCCACCCTGGAGCTCCTGCACCCTTAGCCCTTTGCGGAGGTGTCCTTTCTCCTGGTCCAGGACCGTTCCCTTGGGTCATGGCAGGCGGAAATGTGAAAACGTTTCAGGGTTTCTCACCCATTACACCAATATTTATCAGAAGTCTACTTTAAATGAGTCGATTACGTGTCGTGAGCCCTCTAATCCTTATCTTGAGTATTGGAGAAAAAATGGAGTGCCCCCCCCCGAACTGGAGTTTCACCGTTTAGATATTTAGTGGTTCAGATCTACCGCAACTGAAAATCCTGTCTGACTGAGCTAAAGGCATGCCCCAAGAATAAAGTGGTGTGCTCATTCCAATGTGGATGTGTTGGTGCGAAATGAGCTGCGTCAAATAAATAGGGATGAACGCTTAGCTTAAGTGCTTATCGGCTGTGCTAAGGCAATGAGAGACTAAGCGTGGAGAGGAGAGTATGAGGCGAGAGAGCGCAACAGATGAGAGGGCGCCAGACAACAGCCTGATAAAAAAATTGCAGCTGCAGCAGCTTACTTTGCGAGGTACCAGCGCTCTCGTCAGGTGATCACATCTGTAATTGTCTTTTAGGAGTCTTTCCGAACGCCAAGGGGATCCTTCACGCACTCCTGCCTGGGTTGTGTTTTTGAGGAAGCACCTGAATAGCATTTTTAGAGGTAAAAATGACTATAGCGGCCAAAATCAGAGAGCACGGGACTTTTTCAATGAATGGTAGACCGTATTGCTACATTCTACGGCGGGGACAACGGCGACGTTTTTCAGTGCGATTTTCTGTCTTAAGCGACCTTCGAACGGCGATTCAATGCCATCTAATTTGAATAATTTGAATGCCCCAGCGGTCTGAGTGCTATTTGTTGTAGTGGTGGTGAGAAGGTGGAGGCTCCTGTCTACGGTACTGGTTCTAGGTGTCACACGTCGGAGGATTTCCACGCACCATTTACCTCGACGGCGGTTCTTATCAAGCAGGGAAGAGGGGAAAACAGAAGCAGACGCCCTTGGCCAACGACCGACTGGGGTTTTATGCTCCCCTTTGTGGAACAAAAACAAGCGAAAAACTCGGATACCTCCAGTCAAACCGGGACGTGGCTTCGAACCCATTGAGGCAAGAACTCTTCAAATATTCAGCTTGCCCTGACTTTCATAGCAGAGGTGTTCGATTTTGCTTCCTCAATCTTCTATTTGACTGGTTCAGTGTTTACTCACTGTTTACTGCAACTTAGCTGCACAGCTAGACGTAGTAGAAATTGCTCTAGTTTCTCTCAACAAAAAACAAATACAAAGCTAAACAAAACATCACGGCAGATGTAACGTGCCTCTAAATGTGGGCTAAGCTCGGATTTAAAGAAGAGGCAGATAGCGTTCTTCTGAATTAGGCAAAAATCATCATTTGTGTTGCATGTCGAGCCATCCCTAAGTACCTGCAGGTTGAAAGAGGCGAACCCACAAATCGCATCAGTTACTCACTCAAAGACTCACACCAACTGGTTGCAATTAATTCCAAGTGAACAAAAGTATGAGGTTGGAAGAAAGTTCTCTTTCTAAAATTTTCTTTTTTTTTCTGAAAAATTCATAGGTAACATTTATGACTAACAAATGGTAGAGCATTCTCGAGGCTTTAATCCACGAGGTGGATATAAGTGCTGCAGTCAGTAGTTATCCAAGAAAATTCAAAAAAACCCGACCACTGGTAAATCCACACTCCGAGTCACTGTCTTTTATTAGGTCGTAAGGAAAGTTCTGGCCGTTTTCGATAATTCAAGCTCCATGGCATTATTTCTGGCTAGGGTTTCGACGGACTGCTACGTGTTACATATCGTTAGGAAGCACGTTTCTTGCTCTATCTAATCGCACTGCAAGCTTTGCTTTAGAGGGACTACTCCCACTTATTCGAAACATTAAATGCAACATGCTCAGTTTCACCTTTGCGAAATTTTGTTGACCATAGTCATGACCGAACAACTCATCCGAAGTTCATGGGTTATTGAGAAGACTCCATTCTACAAGGGGAGTCACGATCCGGACAAAAAACGGGTCGTTTTCGTTGGAGGAAAGATTGCAGAAGAAAGGCAGATGGTCCCACGGAACCGCGATTTTTCGCAACACCCTCCTTATCGACGTTCCCGTGCTTCTTAAGCTATCCCATGTAACTTGAAACCATAAATTGAATGCGCCCAATTTGGTAGCGGTCTTCTTAATTGTTTGAAGCACATTTGATCCCATCAAAAGTTTCACGTAATTTTTACCGAAGTTCGAAATCCAGCGATCACTATCGCCAATTTCGAGGCTATCGCCATCCCTATACAAGCTCTCCAAACTATAACTTCATGGCTTATTTTTTGCAAATGCATGGCCAAACGAATAATTTATATCATAAGCTGATTCCGCTTCTTTCTGCCCTAATTCGAGGTAGAAGAAGAAAATCGTGAGGATTCGCTTGGTGAGCATGCTGCATTCAAGGCTTTCAAAAAGTGGGACCAGTCCCTATTGAGCAAAGCTTACCGCGGATTTGGATAGAGCAAGAAACGCACTTTCTAATGATATGCAACTCTGAAAGTTTGCTAGAAATAATGTCATGAAACTTGTACTGTCGAAAACGGCCAGAACTTTCCTTACAACCTAATACAAAGGTCTCCGTAACTATGGATTCGTCAAAGACCAACGCTATCTGCAATAGCTTCAATAGGCATGTCGTTCAGCGCTCATTCACTGTTCACCGCAACATCATGTTTCACTTCAACACGCGCTTTCGATCTTTTGATATTTTTTAGATTGTCCCATAAGTTCGTGCCACTTTCGAACATTTTTTTTGAGTTAAGGTTATCTCAACAAAAAGCAATATCCATCATCAACATGTGGACTGTTGCTATCAGTGACTTGATGCCAACGATCCACCAGAGTGTCGACGCCGTGCTCCTAGAAGTTCGGCAGTTTCAAGCTGGAAAAGGCTGGAAGGTTTTTCGAGCTCCTTTTTTCTTTCGAGCTCCTTTTTTCTATCGTATTTTTTTTGTCAGTAAGAAGGATTACTTAGCAAGATGAATTGATTTCTGACCAGCCTTCGAGATTCGCTCCCCATACCAAACACGATCCAACACGGCTTGCTGTATTTGACAGTTTTTCAACCCCTTCTTGATCGATCTAGCCGCTGATGCTTCCGCAGGTCTATAGCATAGAACAACCACTTCTCATCAGCAGTAGCGCCGTTGTTCAGCCACCGCGTAGGGATGGAATAGGTTAGAAGATGTTGACAGAACTCGTGTTGCACTCTTGTGATTAACGGTCAATTCATGGGATTTCTTTGTCCAAGCCTCTATAATTTCCAGAGGAGTGCAGACCTCTATCAATCGTGTACCTGAAACGTCTGAGTGTGGCGGTCACATAGCAAAAGAACTCGTGCGGGTAGCTTTAATGGGGGAGCACAGCAGGTCCAGTCGGACACCGATTGCTTTCCCAGGCAGGGTCAACCCTATCGTTGGTACTATTTGGAAATTTTTTACGACCCCCCCCTTCATGGGCGAATTGATACGACCCCCCTGTGTGTAATACTTAATAAATACTGTGTAATACTACAATTCATGCACTCATTTTTATTTTTTACTCTTCTTTAACTCATTTCAATAAATTTTCACTTCATTTTCCGCACCCGACGAAACGAGGGTCATACGAACGATGGTCGACGAACGCAATGATAAGAAAGTAAAAAAAAGGTAAAAGTGGAACAACAAGTAACGAAACCAAAAGAAGTGAAAACGCGTATTGATCGTTTCGAACGGTGTGGATCGCGCCCTGGCAATGGTCGTGGCAATGGGGCGCGTTTGCTGATCGATTACTGGTGACGAAGGGGATATTGAAATGTAAACAAATTTTTCCTCTTAAATTTTCAGGTTCCTCGGAAGACGGAGGTGGATTTTGGATCACCGAGGCTCATCCTTCTTAAGTAGAGCGGATTTGTTCTAAACAATCTGAAATGAATTAAGTTATTAAGCAAGAAATGAAATTGCACTACAATTTTTACCTTCCTCTTTCTAGGGCTATAACTTTCTTCATATTCAAGCTTTTGCGCCGAAGTGATTTGATTTGAAAAATTCAAATTATTCTCTCTCCAATCATGGTAAAATTCTTCGAAAGTTAATTTAATAAAAATTTAGTACGTTGTTACTTTTTTCTGTGCAAATGCGACTTTTTAACCTTCAAACGATCATAACTTCCTTCAAAGTCATTCATTTGGGAAGCTGAACACGTATAATAAACTACAGGATTCAAGCTTTCTAACGAGCACCCAAGCGTTCCTGAAAATCAGTAGTTCAAAAATTAGTCCCGTTGTTACTTTTTTGGGGGTTTGCGTTACTATTTTTCTGGAACCGCGACTTTTCACCTTCAAACGATCATAACTTCCTTCAAACTCATTCATTTGGGAAGCTGAACACGGTATGACAAACTACAGGATTCAAGCTTTCTAAAAGCACCCAAACGTTCCTGAAAAATCAGCAGTTCAAAAATTAGTCCCGTTGTTACTTTTTTTGAGGGGCATTCTTCAAGCCATTTTCTTGAAAACGCGGGTTTTTTTAGGTTTCACTGGCCGTAACCTCCAGGGAAAACAATATCGTGTTGAACATAGGATGTGTTAGAATGCTTCGAGCATGCGCTTGCACTGACATCCCCTGCCTTGGTGTGCGCCACGCCTCGGCCGCGCTTCTGATTCGCTGATTCGATTGAAAGCTCATTTAGAAGGAACTGGCTTACAGATGCTCTACTATCAATTTTCTTGCGTAAACAACTTCCAATTGCTCTTTCCTTCCGTACCAGCATCTATTATCAGTAGGGCGATTAGTAGAAATCCGCCGACCAGCGAGATAGTACGACCCCCCTCCAAGCTAAACCAAGTACGACCCCCCCCCCGTTGGTACTTGTACCAACGTAGGGTTGACCCTGTTCCCAGGTCAGAATTTTCTCAAGGCTAGTCTCCAGAGAGAAGCAGGTTGCACCATTTTGATACCTCATGGAGAACGACGACGAAGAGATGTACACTAAGCAAACGTAACTCCTGGGTTCGACCGATTTGTGGCTCAGCAGAAGTCCATAATTCAAAGTGTGAAAAACATGGCTCTCTTCGTTTTCGGTTTTAAGTTCGAAGAAAGCAGCTAAGGTGGGCATGGTTCGCGTATAGGTTACTCCACGAAGTGGGCTTTTCGTAGCCTACTTGCTCATATTCAGAAATCGCTAAATGTAGTTTTGGCATGAGGTGCAAAAAAGTGGCACGAACTTATGGGACAACCTAATATAAGGAACCAGCAGCGTCCCACACATTCCATTACAGGTAGGCTCTTACGGAAGCTCACTACAAATTCTTCGTTATGGGCACCATTGTGTAGGTAGAGGTCTAGGCTGCGGAACTCCAGAAGCTGGCCGAGGCAGCTCGTCAGGAGCCCTCGTACCGCGACAATATTTATTTCTTTCATGACATTGCGAATCACCATGATCCGAAATGAGCCCGGTAAGAAATTCTGGAGCTGCGGCAAGATTTCTTACCTCTCTTAGCGTATTCCCCTGGTCGAGCTATAAATGACTGCCACCTATCCTGGACCTTAAATCATCATCTTGATGACGAAATAATTAGACGATCAACTCCAACTCGAAAGTGAGGTCGCCTCCTTTCTCGACCCGCACTCCGCTGGGTTTTGGCAAAGGAGCATCAAGAAATTTTCTGAGCGTTGGAGACAAGTGGTGGACACTCATGGTAGATATATGACCGGTCAGGAGTTGTAAACAAAAAAGATAAAATTAAAATCAAAAATGGGAAAAAGTGTTGCAGGACTTTCTTTCTACCTAATAATTGCCTTTCTGTCATTTTCCTTATCACACTCGAAGCAGTTCTGTGTACAGATAGACCGTACTATCGATACCACAACACTCACTTCAGTGCACTCGCAGTTATTTCACTAGGTGATAGGTTGCTTATGAAGCAGGTCCATCACGATATTTGGCCCACTTTAGAGATGGGACCCACCACCCACCCCCCTCCAGAACTTTCTCATACACTCAGATTCGCTTAAATTCGAACGGATGAGCTCACTAGGAAGATTTTTCAGGACCTGCCCAGCGCTCTCGAAGCGGTTTCCCGCATTCCCGCATAATATAGGGGCAATGCATGTACTACTAAAACGTGTTTCCTTCTTCCCAGGCGGCCTTCTAAATGCCAAAAATGCCTCCTGAATGGGTGATCAAGAGGACTGTGGTTCAAATACTCGCGGTGACGGAAATTTTTTTTGCATTTCATTCATTTTGTTGGCGCTTCGCAATTCGCGCACAACGTCGTCAGCGTGAAACGTGTCATAACTTGGATTAGAATCATCTGCAACCTCTGTACGTTGACTCTGACCAAAGCTGGTGAAGGAAGTTACGACACTAAAACGGCGCCGATGTGACGCCCAGTGGCGGCCTAACGACGTCAGATAACGCATACGCCAAAAAGAACAACATATTCGTGAGGGCACTGGTAACCCCTGTACCCCAAGTTTCAGAGGGAGATTTGGACTCGACAGTGTACAGTACTTTCAAACAGTTACTTGGTGCGTCAGTAGTCCGTCAGGTTCAACGGTAGATGATTTGGATGCGATCTCCTTGTCATCGTACACACGAAATCAGAAATCCTGTCCATAGATAACAATGACAGATACTTAAGCTGGTGATGGTCGAGAGTCACGTACAATAGCTATATCGGCGAATTCTCCTGCTAGTAAAATAGAGGCAAATTGAGCCATGCTACTGGGTTGACCTAATGCCAATAGATAGATCGCCTTCAAGGAACGACGCGTAGGGTGAGACATGCCCTGCGTGGAAAAAGCTCGGACTACGTGTTGAGCGACCACCCTCGAGCTCGTTTCCAAGCCATCATGGTACAAATGCCGGGACAATACCTTGTAGTCGAATTTTTCGAACGTCAAGAATTTGTTTCTCCCTAAATTTTAGATATAGGGGTAAATCAATGCCACAGTACGATGATAACCGCAATCATTTTCGGCGCTAGCACCATTTGACGCCATTTTGGAGCCAGAAAATTTTGCCTCCAATTGTCGAAAAATGCTCGTCTTACCAGGAAGGTCTTTCAGGGTGTGCCAAGCTTTTTGAAAACGGTCTTTTGCATGATATAGGGGCACATGCGGGAACCACAGAACCATGGTTAATTTTTCCTGAACGGCCCTCTGAATACCAGAAAAGGGGTCCCTAGTTCGATCGTGGTGACAAATTTTTGCATTTCGAGTTGACGTTTCCAAAATTCGCGCAAAATGGAGTTAGCATGAATAATTAGTACCATATTCATGATTAGGACCGTCAGTAACCCTTACAAATAGACTTTGTTTGAAGGCTATCGAAAAGTTGAGGTAGGCGTGTCACCGGAAATGATGTACCTTGATAGGAGCTATGTGGATAAGTTTGTCGTGGAGATCACGACCATTTTTCTTCTCAGCAATGTAGGATACTGTAGTCATAGTGAATGTTTTGGAAAGTTGCTCATTCCAAAGCTATGGGAAAGCTCGCGAAGACGCGCTTATCATCAAAAGACATCTATAAGCGCGTATAAAAGCGCTTAACAAACATTCTAGGGGTTCGAGTTTTTGCCGTCAGCATCCTGGAGCTCTTGTCTTGGAGCTCGATTCATCGCTAGCTTTCCCAGCTCTCCATAATTCTCTAGCTTCGATTCCAAGTTGCTTGGGTACTTGCCAAGTGGGGTAGATTGGGTCAAGTCTCTTAGAAATTGTGTCAAGTTCTAGTTCATACGTCAAGTTATAGCGATCATTGTCGTTGTAATTGTCGTACGTATCCTTGGCATAAAAGAGTTAGTTGGAGGTGTGCTGTTCGTGTGGCAAGATATATCCCGCGTGGCACCGTAAGGTCTGGCGAGCTAAGTGAAGAGCAGCCCCCCCCCCCAACGACAAAGTTGCTTCTAACATACATCGCTGGATATCAGCAAAGCATGCTGGCAACAGCTTATCACGCAACTTCTATCAAGTGCACGTCACTTCCGGTGACACGCCTACCCCAACTTTCCGATATCGACTGTACATACACACAAACAAACCGACACACCAAGGTTGTGGTTTATATAATGAAGAGATGCTACTTGGCAATATCATGAAGCGCCATCCAAAATGCAAAAATTGCACGACCTGGGGGTTGAACTACATACTGCAGCTGCATCGTGTCAACCACAGTCCATCACACTATGCACTAGATCGTTTGAGCACACCAATTTCGAGCCGACAACGCTCAGAAAACCATCTTACTTCCTTCAGCACATGCTTCGCACAACCGTTGTTTGAGCATCAGGTTATTTTCATTGTATGGTTGAGGAAAACCTCTTTGTGCGACACTAGTCGACACTGCGAATGATGTACGTCACAATAAAGCACTCAGAACAGCAATTCCTTGAGAGATTTTTCTTCGCTCTTTCTCGGTATTCGCTCAGGAAAAGTGAACTGCAAATCTGTCTTCCATGCACGTGCCCCTATATCACTGAACAGGCCATTTCGAGCAAGCCGGGCATGTCCTCAAAAACCTCTTTGCTCACAGTTACAACGTAAGAGCCTCTTTTCGCCGAGTCGCGTTCCAATTGTCCTCGATCGTCTAAAAGAAAGAGAAACGTAGCCGGTATTTGAATTACCACCACCGGCCCCGTATTAGCCTTTCTTATCGAAAGAGAGAAAACACTCAATTCATGTAGTCAAAATGTTTGAAACAGTTCAAGTAGCGAATTATTCAATTCACGTCACTTTGCACCCTTATATTCTGTTATCCTCGTTCCAAGCTATCTCTTTTCCACCCTAATAAGTTTCGGTTGGGTGACCAATAACGTTCAGATTTTCTTTAAAAGTATTCTGAATTTCACCAAAGCCTTCCTAACCTCTTAGAAAATCCCCCCTCCCCATATCCCTTGGAAATATAAAAGACTCCAAGCACAGTCAACACCTGTGAAGTATGCATCGCAGAAGCTGAGAGCTTGACCGCTGTTTTGAGAGAAAATTGATAGACCAGATAAATCGATCTATTGCTTAAATATAATATACCAGACTGGTCCCCCAACAACCGCCGGTTACATCCATTCCAAGCGAAGCTTGGAGTCCCTCCTCCTAACTTTATGCTCCCCCCCCCCCCACTACTCTCCAGCTGCCACTGCACTACCTTGTAAAATGAGCGAAAAGATTGCGCTCTATCCGCCACTTTCATCAATGCAGTTGCCGTTCATTACCACTACGTGTCATCGAAGATCGACACCTCGCCATCTTGGTCGCTTTTCAGTAATAATTGCAACGAAGTTGGAGACATTCAGACGCTTATTATCGTTCCTTATAATTTTTTATCAATTTCTATCACTAATAGTCGGTGCCCTCGTCCCACCTCGCACGCAAGGTGTAGGAAGTTAGTGTTATACTGTCACCACGAAATCCACAACGAAATCTACGATATATAATTAGCCAAGTATGTCTGTCTGTGTCTGTGTGTACATCCGTCCTTCTGTCACGAAATTCCATACTGCAGGAATGGAGCGCCGTATTTTGAGTGTGATGTAGTGGGTGTGACGGGAACATATTTGGTGGGGGACAGAAAGTCATAACGACTGATAAGACCTGCGTTGGTTCCAGGAAGTGATGTACAGGGTGGGACGGGAAACATGTTCGGTTGGGAACAGAAAATGATAAGGGCCGATAAGGCCGAAGAGAGGCTAGAACGCAAATTTCACGGAAGCTCGCGTTCCAGCAACAGTTAGATGTTGCTTCCAAGAAGTGCTGTAGAGCGCGCGTCTCAGACGTTGATTTTAAAAATAGCAGGTGGAACCTAACGTTTCGCCTGTCGTCCAGATTTGCCGAGCCCTTCCGTATCATGCACGCGGTATTGTGGGGGTTTATTTAAGTGGTATAATATACCAGTTTAGCTCCGCACGCAACCGCGCGCATCACATGGTGGGCTTTAGTGAAACTGGACAACTTGCTGAATATTAGGTCACGTGGCTGAGAAACTAACAGTAAGATGTTTTGGAAGATGTGTCACATGAATTTTAAAGGTTGTCCAATTTTGCTGAAGATTGTCGCGTAATGCGCGCAGTAGCATGCGGAATGAAAATGGTACTTATCATGACTTCGTAAACATTTAGCATTGATATCGAGCTCGGGCGATTTAGCGGTTTATAGAATTTCCACAATTGAAGAATCGGTGTGTAAGTGAAATATAACCAATCAATCAGCATCAACCGAGCTACAGTGCGTTGCAAGATCATAGGACATCCCTCAAAATATGAATATCTCGGCTTCTAGAAAAAGCCGTCTATCGCAACTGGTAGAATCAGAACCGCCTCTATAAAAAACCTATACAAACAAGTAGCCAGATCTTCCGAATAGTTTTCCGTATCTTTAGACAATTTTT
>MU868681.1:42366-61114 GCA_036418205.1 Ostertagia ostertagi | reverse complement strand
GGTGTGTCGGGAACATATTTGGTGGGGGACAGAAAGTCATAACGGCTGATAAGATCTGCGTTGGTTCCAGGAAGTGATGTACAGGGTGGGACGGAAACATGTTCGGTTGGGAACGGAAAATGATAAGGGCCGATAAGGCCGAAGAGAGGCTAGAACGCAAATTTCACGGAAGCTCGCGTTCCAGCAACAGTTAGGTGTTGCTTCCAAGAAGTGCTGTAGAGCGCGCGTCTCAGACGTTGATTTTAAAAATAGCAGGTGGAACCTAACGTTTCGCCTGTCGTCCAGATTTGCCGAGCCCTTCCGTATCATGCACGCGGTATTGTGGGGATTTTATTTAAGTGGTATAATATAACCAGTTTAGCTCCGCACGCAACCGCGCGCATCAAATGGTGGGCTTTAGTGAAACTGGACAACTTGCAGAATATTAGGTCACGTGCTGAGAAACTAACAGTAAGATGTTTTGGAAGATGTGTCACATGAATTTCAAAGGTTGTCCAATTTTGCTGAAGATTGTCGCGTAATGCGCGCAGTAGCATGCGGAATGAAAATGGTACTTATCATGACTTCGTAAACATTTAGCATTGATATCGAGCTCGGGCGATTTAGCGGTTTATAGAATTTCCACAATTGAAGAATCGGTGTGTAAGTGAAATATAACCAATCAATCAGCATCAACCGAGCTACAGTGCGTTGCAAAATCATAGGACATCCCTCAAAATATGAATATCTCGGCTTCTAGAAAAAGCCGTCTATCGCAACTGGTAGAATCAGAACCGCCTCTATAAAAAACCTATACAAACAAGTAGCCAGATCATCCGAATAGTTTTCCGTATTTTTAGACAATTTTTTTAGTTTTGTAGTCGTTGCAAAATCATAGGACACCCCTCGGAAGTCTCCTTACAGTTGAATTTTTTTATCCATCCAGCAGCCATCAGGCGCGTATAAAAAGAAAGTCTGGAAAAACCAAAAACTAAAAAATATTGTCTAAAAATACGGAAAACTATTCGGATGATCTGGCTACTTGTTTGTATAGGTTTTTTATAGAGGCGGTTCTGATTCTACCAGTTGCGATAGACGGCTTTTTCTAGAAGCCGAGATATTCATATTTTTGAGGGTGTCCTATGATTTGCAACGCACTGTAGCTCGGTTGATGCTGATTGATTGGTTATATTTCACTTACACACCGATTCTTCAATTGTGGAAATTCTATAAACCGCTAAATCGCCCGAGCTCGATATCAATGCTAAATGTTTACGAAGTCATGATAAGTACCATTTTCATTCCGCATGCTACTGCGCGCATTACGCGACAATCTTCAGCGAAATTGGACAACCTTTGAACTTCATGTGACACATCTTCCAAAACATCTTACTGTTAGTTTCTCAGCCACGTGACCTAATATTCTGCAAGTTGTCCAGTTTCACTAAAGCCTACCATGTGATGCGCGCGGTTGCGTGCGGAGCTAAACTGGTTATATTATACCACTTAAATAAAGTCCCCACAATACCGCGTGCATGATACGGAAGGGCTCGGCAAATCTGGACGACAGGCGAAACGTTAGGTTCCACCTGCTATTTTTAAAATCAACGTCTGAGACGCGCGCTCTACAGCACTTCTTGGAAGCAACATCTAACTGTTGCTGGAACGCGAGCTTCCGTGAAATTTGCGTTCTAGCCTCTCTTCGGCCTTATCGGCCCTTATCATTTTCTGTTCCCAACCGAACATGTTTCCGTCCCACCCTGTACATCACTTCCTGGAACCAACGCAGGTCTTATCAGTCGTTATGACTTTCTGTCCCCCACCAAATATGTTCCCGTCACACCCACTACATCACACTCAAAATACGGCGCTCCATGCCTGCAGTATGAATTTCGTGACAGAAGGACGGACGTACACACAGACACAGACAGACATACTTGGCTAATTATATATCGTAGATTTCGTTGTAGATTTCGTGGTGACAGTATAACTTGGAAAAAAAACGAACACCTGGACGACCGATTGTCAGACTTCTTCACGAAAGCTCTGAACGAAAGGAATGAAGGACATCGTGTCCCTCGAGCGAGGAGGGTCCACTGGACAACTCTTGCACGCGACAGGGACGAATGGAGACGTTGCTGGCGCCCGCTCGAGCAATTCGATGATCAACGGGACGACAGGTGATACAGGTGAAGTGGTATTTTTTTCGTGACGAGACCCAGAACACGAAACACGCTTCCATTTTCAAAACACTACGCGAAATAGGCAATACACCGTTCTTCCCGTTCTCCTCTTCATCTACTCAGATAGCAGTTGTTTGTCAGAATTTATCAGTAGCAAGCATCTTTTTTATTCAAAGTGTGGTTCATTTCATAGTGTCTACCCGGAAGATGTCGATAGGAACCCTTTTGATACCATCTCCAAAACCCTGTAAGTCGCACTTTTCGCTGGCTCCGATGGAATCTAGGAAATTTTCTGAAGAGTTTGATAACCCTCCTTCTTAAACCCAGAAATTAATACACAAACGCTAAGCTTTCTATGCCAAACCCTCGCGTGTTCGTATTAGACCAGCTCAGAATGAATCGTTCACGTTTCTATGCTTCAAAGTGCGTTCTACTCATGCTCTTCTGTCAGTCAACGAATTCTATTCCTGGTAGGGTGACTTGTGGGGACCTTCTGACCCATTATGGGAGTACCGGTGAAAAAAGTGGTCCATGAATAATCGCAGCCTCAACTTGAACTGTTGAACAATTCTGAGTAATTGACGTGTACGCAAAACTTCCACGGCATTCCTAATCATGTAATTTTTAGCGGATGAATTCCAATTTGCAAATGATGCTGTTTTGAAAGGCGTACCTAGGCAGTCGTACAAGCCGATTGAATTCATCGAAAAAGTTTGTCTGAAATCAGCAAAGGCGGTACGTTTTTTTTAGAGATTCAACAAACATTACCTTCAGCGGTGCCCCTATTCACACAACAACTTCTGCGATGGTGTCCCCGGGTGAGGCATCGATGATAGACTGAGCCTAAGAGGAGGGAGGAACTTTGGAGGAAGTGGAATTCGTTGAACACCCCATTTCCTTGTCTCACAACCGGGTTTAGTGCAAGGAGGTTCAGAGTAATGGTGAGGATGTTGGCCGTATGGGCTCTCTGAACAATCATGCCCCCTGACTACATCAGCGCCGGGTTTCTCTCCGATTGTGCGAAAATATTTATTAAGGCAAGAAATCCCTTCTTCCAACTATCCACTAATGCTGCGCGTCAGTTTGTCGGTGCTTTCGTCTGCAAACTGTATCTCGATAATCATAGTATGTGTTATCAAGGGAAGACTAACCGGCAGGGTGAAAACCGTGACGAGGAAATGGACGTTTCTTTACGATCCCACTCCCCCCTCAAAAAGGAAGTTGAAGTTTGCATGCGAGTTTTCCCTCTTTAGAAGACTACCTTTCCCCATTGCCCATCTTTTGAAGAAGGAATCGTTGTAGACTAGAGGATTTGTGCTTCTCAATAGGTGCTGCAGTTGTTTCGAACGCTTTCTTGTTCGCGAGAAATCTGCGTCGAGGAAATGTCAAGGAAATTTTCGAAGCCACTCGAAAACTCTATTCCTCCCTAGTCGATCCGAGAAAGTTGCTCCAATACCCTCAGAATGCTCCTGGAACACATAATCTTGGAGCTAATAGGGAGTGAGATATTTGGCGCTGATTCATTCCGTTCTGGTATGCGCCATGCAGTGACCATCACTCGGAGTCATTTGGAAGGTGTTTTGTCTACACCACAACCAAATTGCGCAAACCGAAAGGTGTTTAGTCTTACTCAATTATCAGAATAACTATTAATTATGTATTATAATTATATTATATTATAATTATATATATATATATATACCAGTTGGCGCCGCACGCATTGCGCGCGCAACACAGATCTGCGGCGAATTTTGATGGTGCGACGAAAATTTTCAAATTTGGCTTGATACACCACGAATATCTGAATTCTCAGCTAAATTCTATCCGCTCCATCATCGACGGCTTTCAACCTCTTTCTTCGTCAACCATTATCCTCTTTTTCTCGGTCTCCGGACTGCTTCCGGACAATAAATCTCGTGGCAAACTCCGCCTACTTCGGTGCGTGCCCACCAATAGCATTTGGCCCCCTTCCTTTCGCCGACCTCTACCCCTTTTTTCACCGGTCTCTGGGACCTCTTGGAAGCAGCTGATCTCTTTTCCCTCGCCAACCTCTAACCCCGTTTTCCCTATCTCTAGGACTTCTTGGAGCCGAGTTATGAATTTTCGTCGCAAACTCCGCCCACTTTGGTCAAGCCCCGCCCACCAGCTGGGCTCCACTCCTCCACCCACCTCCATCCACCTTTTTCCCTGCCTCCGGGACTTCTTGGAGCCGAATTACAATTTCGGCGCAAACTCCGCCCATATTAGCGCACGCTCCACCCAACCGTAGCAGTTAACTTCTCTTTCTTTGCTGACCTATATCCACTTTTTTCCCGTTCTCCAGGACTTCTTGGAACCAAGTTATGAATTTTCGTGTAACTCCGCCCACTTTGGTCATGCTCCGCCCACCAATGACATTTAGCTCCACTCCTCCACCCACCTCTATCCACCTTTTTCCCGGCCTCCGGGACTTCTTGGAGCCGAGTTATGAATTTTCGTCGCAAACTCCGCCCACTTTGGTCAAGCCCCGCCCACCAATGGGCTCCACTCCTCCACCCACCTCTATCCACCTTTTTCCCGGCCTCCGGGACTTCTTGGAGCCGAGTTATGAATTTTCGTCGCAAACTCCGCCCACTTTGGTCAAGCCCCGCCCACCAATGGTTAACCTCCTTTTTTCCACCCACCAAGCCCCGCCCACCGGTAACAGCTGGGCTCCAATACTCCACCCACCTCCACCTACCTTTTTTCGGGCCTCCGGACTTCTTGAAGCCGAGTTATGAATTTTCGTAGCAAACTCCGCCCACTTTGGTCCAGCCCCGCCACTAAGGCTATGTATGCTATACGAAGTTATTACGAACCATTGACAGCTGGCCTCCACTCCTCCACCCACCTCCACCTACCTTTTTTCGGGCCTCCGGGACTTCTTGGAAGCCGAGTTATGAATTTTCGTCGCAAACTCCGCCCACTTTGGTCAAGCCCCGCCCACTAATGGTATATAACCTCCACAGCATACCACAGCGAACTATGAAGCACGACAGTCTACACATTTGTCGATTAGGAACGAGCTTCAGAATGAAATGGATGTGTAAGAGCCTCAATGATGAAGCTGGGGTGAATAGTGGTTGAAAAAAACGTATAAACCCTCGATTACGCACCGAAAAGGGTCTCCTTTTCTCACCCTTATTTCACCTTGGGATAGAGAAGGGACGTTTCGTACGAGCCTCGTGGGCACTGCTGCAGTTGCTCCAGTGCCAATGACAATGAACCAACCGCTCAACTGCGCCTGCATTTTCTTCGCGGTGTCACGTGGCAGCCGACAGCGGAAGGCAGGGTTTGCGGACGGAGATGTGGTTTATGGGTCGAACGAGCTTTTGACGCCTTTGTCGGACACCTCCTATTCATATTCTCCTTCGCTGCCAACTAGTGTGCTATAGTGTCTTCGATCACCCTCATTTGCCTGACTGTTACATAAATGACCAATTTTCAGAAAAATTTCTTGAAAGATATGCATATGCAAGTCAACTCATATCCAGCATCGTTTGATGATTTCTTGGAGAATCCAAGCCTCAATCGCTTCCCGAACGTTATATGCCTTGATCGATCCAGAGTCAAAGTCAGCAAAACATACGGGATGGGAGACTACTGCCATGCCAGTTATGTGGACTCTTACGACGAAAAAAGTGCGTTTGCAACATACATTGATGAAGGAGTTGTATTCAGATAACACCAAAAAGAGAGTTGGACAAAAACTAGCTACTGAGAAATTTGGCCGTTTTCCAACGTAACTGAAGGCGCATCTCACAAAAACATGATGTGGAGTTGAGTGGCACCTATTCCTATTCTAACAGCAGTTCAAGGGAAATACTTCCCATTGGTGGACACCATTCGCCCTGTGCTTTTGATTCTTATTTTAATGGCAGAACTGGCACCATCTTTAAGGTACTAGGCCATTTCATCTTAAACATGGAGCGGATCGCTCTGCAAGCCGATCGTAGGATGGGTGTTCACTATAAGTGCCTACCACGTCTGTCCTGTATTTGAAAATTATCGCAGCGGAACTAACTACTTCAGATGGATATGTGCTTTCCCAAGCCCCCTTCTCCATCGAGACGGAGGAACTGTTCTGGCGAATGGTGATCGACTTAAATCCGAAAATCATACTCGTGCTAGGATCTTTAGCGGTGAGTATCTGAAAGTGTAAATTCGAAAAGCGAAACAAAGGCAGGGATGAAGAAGGAACCATGCGAGTCGCCCCAAAACCAGAAACGGGCCGGCTGGTTAACGCATTGCAATGGGCAATAGTATTTTTAGTATTGGTATTTATTACATGCCCGGTATGGAACATGTGAAGAAGAAACATATAAAACAAACACAAAACATGCTTGTACTTAATACACTAGTAGTGTGTATGGAACAAAACTTAAAAAGTGATAAGAAGTGTAAAAAGTGTAAAAAAAGAAACAGAAAATAGAATTAACATACCAACAAGAAAACAAGTAACAACTAGCTATGATCCTTGAGATACTGGGAAATTTCTCGTCTCATGGCGGTGAGTTTGAGTGTAGAAGAGTTATTTTTGCTAAACTTCGCGTACTCTGAGCCGGCTCTATGAGTAAAGAAATGTCTGCCAAGTGGAGTCCTGACCGGAGCGAAGCATAGTTTATTTGAACTACCTCTTGTTCTAGAAGATTTGAATGAAAATAGCTTGGAGGCATCAAATGTGATAGAACCCTGTATAATTTTATGCACAGTAATTAAATCATTCATCAATCTCCTTTTGCTAAGCGAGTCCAGATTCAACATTCTATTTCGTACAACAGCACGAGGAATGCAATTATAAGTGTACCCAAGTGCCCTTATAAAAACCTTCCGGGTGAAACTATTTTGCACCTTCTCGATGGCCTGAGAAATTTTCTTCTTGTGAGGGAAAAATATAACAGTTCCATATTCAAGGATAGGTCTAACATAAATTTTGAACGCCTTAATTGGAACGGAAGGATCCTTGTTTTTGAGTGATCTTAGCAATAGAAAAAGCCTGCTTTCGGCTTTTGAAGCAATACTAAGGCAATGAGAATCGAAACATAGCTTGCTGTTGACTAAAAAACCGAGATCTTTGACTTCAAATGCCACCTCAATAGGAGAGTTCGAAATATAATAATCATTTCGAACATTATTTTTCCCAAGGTGCAAAACTTTGGTCTTGTTAATACAGATTGGTAAACCCCAAGTCCTGGACCAATCAAGGACATTGTCAACAGCTCTCTGTATGGCAAGAGAATCACCAGGAGACCTGACTGGTTTGTAAATCTTAACATCGTCGGCAAACTAAGGTGGGAAGATCAAACGTATAAATATTGAAAAGCAAAGGGGACAACATTCCTCCTTCGGGCACTCCACTAGGGGAAAACCTTACGGAAGAGAAGGAGGTGTTAACTCTTACTTGAAATGAGCGTTCAGTAAGAAAGGCCTTGATCCAACGTACGATTGTGGGGTGTACTCCAACTTGCTCTAATTTGCTTATTAATTTGGCATGGCTCACCTTGTCAAACGCTTTTGAGAAATCAAAATAGATGACATCAACACATGACTTTTCATCCAGCGCGGTTACCCAGTCATTGAGGCTTAGGAGCATTTGGGAAACTGTTGATCGACCCTTTCTAAAACCGTGCTGACAATCGGGCAAAACTTGATTCCTATCGAGATGATCCACAATAGCATCTTTAATCGTTTTTTCAAATAGCCACAAAGGACAGATGTTGTACTTATGGGTCATAATTCCCAGGATCATTGAAAGGCGCCTTTTTAGGGAGAGGCGACACGAATGCGTGCTTCCATCTGAGAGGAACTTCAGCATAATGTAAACTTCTGTTGAATATGCATTCCAAAGGAAAAGCGAGATAAGGCGCAACTTTCTTCATGAACGAGAGAGGAATGCCGTCCGGTGTATAGGAAACGCTTGACGGCCACTTAAAGCCACGAGTCAGGATTAGGTGACCATAGAAGGCCTTTCCATCACTAATATTTCCAGGAATGCGCTCAGAGGGGTGATGCCACACTCCTGACTCGAGATTGCGCGCCGTCAAGGCCTCTGGCCTACTACTTACAGCGATGGGTTCGTTCATCAGCTGGTCCCGCCCACCGCGGGATGTGGTGCGTGGCTGGCCTAACGTGTGAGATCAGCTAGGTTGATTGCCGTATCAACCGCTGGCATATCCGGAAAACTCGTTTGGACGTGGCTCTCCCCCGAGCAAGCCTCCTTCACTGCTAGAAGGGAAGGGGTTTCGATTCTTTGCGTTTTTTCTTCACTGTCGTTCCACCTCCCATCTCTACACTCAATTTCAGGCGCCATAATGCCCAAACACGAGCCTGACTTTTGCCTTTAAGAAAGTGATTGGGAATGGCGTCTCTTGAGAAAAAAACTGAGTCCTTCATGGTATCAAATGATCAGGAAAGGGGTGTTTTAAAAGGTGTGACATTGTTTCTGACGTAAACTTTTTGGAATTGATCAGCCAAAGTTTCGGCTTTGTCAAAATCCGTGATTGCTAGTGAACGATCAACTTTCTCAAGAGTACAAATTCTTTTTGTAGGTTGGATCCTAGCTCTAATGTAATTGAAGAGATATGATTTGTTAGAGGAATCTACGATTTTCCTTTCCACGGCACAATTATACTTAAAAAGTCTTTTTTTCAAATTTAGCGGAGAATTCTTGATATAATTCCCAAGTCCCATTGATCATTATTCAAAATGGCTCTTTTGTACGCATTTCTTTTTTGAACGAAAAGAGTATAAAGATGGGAAGGCAACTGTTCTGCAGTAGCGGAGACTTTTCTAAGAGGCACGAAAAGTTCAATACAACGGCTCAATACGAAGATGAACAGCTCATACATTCCATTTGAATCTCTACAACATCTGAACGATCCTAACCAATCAATGTCTCGGAGATAGGAGCACACTTCGCCATAATTGGTGTTTTTAAAATCTCTTTCTCGGACAAGAGTGGACTCCTTCAGTGCCACTTTGAAACAAAACATAACTGTAGCATGATCGCTACTTCCTAGCGGAGCGCCTATGGTAAGCCCTTCTATGACGTCTTTGTTGTTACAAAGCACCAAGTCTAGCAGACTGCGTTTTCTAGGACAAAAATCCACAAACTGTGTGTATTTGTGTGAACGAAACATATCGAGAAAGTGGCGGGATAAAACGGAACTAGCTGTAGGAATGCGGGACCAAATAATATCGGAAAAATTAAAATCACCCACTAGAAGGCACGTAGAATGGCATATAGTGAGGTCACTTAAACACTTGATCATTTGCTCGGTCTTGACCGAGCTACACTTGGGGGCTCTATAGACCAAAATCAAGCGATAGGATAAATTCAAAGCATCGATATCAACAGCTACAATCTCATATTCGTCGGCCACACTTCCAGAGAAAACCGCTGTAGGAAATAGAGATTGTTTTACGAGTAGTAGAACTCCCCCACCTTTTTTCCTCTTTCTATCGCATCGAATTATAGTGTAATTGAAACACAGTTCTCCCAAAGGGATTCCACTGTGATTGTGGACTTCAGCCAGGTCTCCGAGATAGCAACAATTCCAAACTCAAATTTCGACAAGAGTATGCTAACGAATGAGAGTTCTTTTGAAGAGAACGTATATTTGTTACGAGACAAGAAATCCCCTTCCGAGGAGAAGCTAATTGTTTTCCAAAACCTGTTGAGGAGCCTGAGAAGAGTCAGAGAGATTACATAGGAGTAGCAAGGGAACTGGCATTAACATCAACATCTTTGTGAATCACATCAACAGAAAACCTTTCCTTCTCCATTCGAAGGGCTCTGAGGCGGTCCCTCTCAGCCTTCGGGAGTGAAGGGCGGATATAGACTCTCGGAACCTGGAAGGTTTTCAGCCTCGGGGCTCTGGCGAGAAGTTGGCGTTTAAAAACGTATTAGGAAGAACAATTTCGATCAAACGTGTTGGGTTTTCCCATTCTATAAAAAGTGATCGGAGAGCAATCAATAGACAAGAAATTAAACAATTTTCTTAAGCATTCAAAGTTATGAGAAGTGCGGTTAAGCGATGAAGGATCCTTGCATTCATCAATGCCGGAAACTACAACAGATCTTAACCTTTCCCTTTCTTCACAACAATGAAACGATGAGGCATTAGAATCGATAGAAGGCCTAGTACCAGGAGAGCTCAGTCTACTCAAAGCAAGGAGAATTCTTCAGAGAATCGACTTCCTTTAAAAGACGATTTTTTCAGCTATTTCCGAGCTCATGCGCTGCTCCAGCTCCTTATTCCGCTCTAACAAGTGATCAACAAACGATATTTTTCCAAAAGATGTCCGAGGATAGTTTTTAAATGAGGAGGAAGCTTGTCATCAGTCACGAGTAGATTTACCGCATCATGAAGAGCACCCCCATCGGTTCCAGGAGATTCAGTGCGGCTTCCTTTTTACACCCTGAATCATAAGTGAAGACGGCGGAGTGTCCATATGAAACACAACAGCAAAGAAATTGATCCAATGCACCGTCGCAGGTGGCAAATTGAACGGTATCGATAGATCTTTGCCACAAAGATCAAAACTTGGTCGAAGAACCGCAAGGCACAATCGATCGAAACAGCGGTGCACGGGACTAACGGCGAAAAAGGTAAAGACAACCTGTACGGGTGGCTTGGATTCAAGTCAGCAGAAATACGACCCCGCCACAAGGGTTCCAGCATTTGACACGAATGATGTCAACATAGGCTTCGGTGAAACTGAGTATAGAAGGGCCATTGTACTGAGAATATACTGGACAACATACTATCATTGGATTTGGCTGATGGTATTGAGGAAATCCGATGATAAAGCAGTAATTTCTCATAGTTCGTCAATACCAATGACATCCACATTTTTTTTCTGGAACTAACAAAGCAGCTGAATGAGCGTTAGAATAAGTAACACAATTACTGAGGCTGCCTAGCATCAACTTTCATCGTGAACATGTGCCATGATTAGGATGATGGAATGGTTTAGCGGTCGAATGACTTCTTATGCCGGTGATGAGACAGGAATACTAATACTTATCGTAGTTGCACAAACACCGACCATTTGAGAAGCTCGGGCAGATTAGCGGTCGATTGGATGACGATATCGCGAAGAAATGAGATTTTTCTTATCACGCATCTGGTAGGAACATCAGGACGTTCGCCTTCCAACACTTCTTATCAGTTCTTATCATCTTCTGGTCCCCACCAAATATGTTCCCGTCCCACCCCCTATATCATATCCAAAATCAGCTCCTGACGACTGCTGCGACGCGTGCTATGAATTTCGTGACACACACACACACACACACAGACAGACATAGCGCTTTATATATAGGGGGATTTTGTATTTCTTGTCCTTAAAGCTAGCGGTACACTGAGCGCTGCAGAGTCGGAAGAAAAACAAATAAAGCATTAAAGGCAGCGGTTACGCTAGGTTTAAATGTGGTTTGGAGGGGACGAGGGGGTCCTCAATAGTACATCAGTGGCGAAAAAAGCAAAGAAATCCGTCAAAAATAAGCAAAATAGTACCCCTTTGATTGCCCTTTCATTTTCGACCATGGATGAGCGACGGTAAAGAACGACGTTGTTCGGACGTGTTAACCCCGATAGCCGCCATCATGCCAACAAGCATAGTGTTTGATTGATAAGGCATACGTGGGCAAGTTGGAAGATACAGCCGCTAGAAGGGAAATGATCATCCAAAATGAAAAGCCAACAGCAAACAGTCCATCCAGATCATCAACAAAACTAGTGGGCGTCACGTCGCATGGGGCGGAAGGTCGCAATGGTCCTGCTCAGCAACCACAGCACCTTTCGCCAGTGGAGCGCCACACATCGCTTCCTTGGCGGCCTGCTAATTGCTCTGTGGGGAGCAGGTTCTCCGCAGATGTGAAAATTCCTTTCCGTACCTACTTCCTTTAATGACACGCTTTTCAATATCAAACATTAAGAACGCTAATGGACCAGTGATGCGGAGGTTTTGGCCTGAAGCAAACGAAAAATCGTACTCGAATAAAGTCAAAATAGTTCTCGTGAACGCGGTAAAGGTTAGTCCGTCAATCTCATTTCTAGAAAAATATAGGGTCTGGATATTCACATGAGGTTCGGAGACCCGGAAGTGTTGTTGAATTCACCCTCATGCAGAAGTGAAGTTGCTCAAAGAAATACAAGCACTTTCACCGAAACAATCTTAACTCAAAATCAGCAAATCATTTAATTTTGAAAGAATTCCGAATAGGACGCACAACGATTGTAGGTTGGATATCGCCTTTATATCCTGCCTTGCGAATGTTCCGCCGGTGTAAGCCATGAAGGGAAATTTTACGATGAAAAGGTAGCTCATTGGAAATAAGGGTAGAGGTGGCTAGTGAAGCTTTTAGATTGTTTTCTTGAGTTGTAAGCTTTCTACAGTAATGTGAAGCTTAGTATTTGATTATACTCGGGAATTTCTGATGAAATGGTTTTTTCAGTCTTGACTCTTCCCAATCGACAATAATGCGCTAGTTCAGTGAAGAAGGCCTGCCTTCGGAAAATGTTAAAAAGAAACTGATTTCATTTAGTTTTAAAAACTTACAGCCGAAAAAGTATACCACCGAAGGCTTTCTAGCGCTACTGTATGTAGCTCGGAGCTCTCAGCAATGGCGCAATCCTAACATTTTTTGATGCTCTGCTTTGTTAGTAGCGGAAAACCACTATCACCAGAGAAATTTTCCGCTACCGGAAAACAGAGAAAGTCCGGCACATGCGGTACAGTTGCGTACGTCGTACACATAGTGGCTCGATTTGGGAGCACCAGTCAGCGTATCCGTAGGAACGGGTCAGTTCCCTAAAGTTCACGCCACAGCTTCCTGTGCTGCAAAATTGCCAGGTCATACTTCCTTCATCCACTACATACAGAAATGAGCGCAAACATGCATTTAGTGCATTGCAGATTGGTAATCTGGAAGTTCTGCAAGTGATGATTTCCATCGATACTAAAGAACTGATGCGTGTACCACTTGTGAATTATAAAGCGTGGCAATCGGACATACCAGTTCCAGATCTCGGAGAATTCAGGCAGAATGTAATTCATTGGCTTACAGGGTGGCGGAGAATTACGTGCTTCTGAGCATTACATGAAGAATTTTGTGTGCTCTTTCCTCTCGAATTGTTTGTCTATTGCTAATGCTAATTACTAGTTTGCAGAAAAAAAAACATTTCTTCTTTCATTTCATTTTTTCCAAGTTTTGCTAAAGACCTGCTCAAGTTAGAACGCGATTGCGCGCTGGACTTAGAGCTCAGCAATTCTTTCGAGGTTCTCAGTTTCTCCACGAGCCATCATGGAACATGTAAAACATTGGAAGATGCTTCGGGCAAGCCTTCGCAGGTTTTCATAGATGACGACGTGGATTTCGCTGAGAAGGTCTATCAAGAATAGATCCTCAAAAAAGCTACGGTCCTCAAAAGCAGATTCATAGCAGTGCTAAATTTCTACAGGAACGTATTCGAGACCATAGACTAGAACAACGATCCACTTCTTGGAGGCCAGTATGTTGTTATTTGGCGATAGATTCGCGGTCTGAATACAGTCCGAATTCGGATCCATTAGACTTCTCTGTTTGAGGTTTCATTGAAGAGCTGTTAAGCAATCGAAATGCAAATTTTGGTGAGAAAAGGATTATTCAATCTGGGATGAATTACACGTTGAGCACCTCCGCTGCACCGTCGACTTTCTGAAGAAACAATTTGACGTCTGCATCAAGACTGATGGCAGCTTCTTCGAATTTTTTGCAATTATAAAATGTCATGGTTTTATGTTTTATGAATTAATTAATTTTAAATTATTGTGGACAAGAAGTAAAGTTTGGATGTGCTTCAAAGCGCACGTAATTTTTCGCCACCATGTATTTTGCAAAGAGCATGACTACTAAATGTTTTCAAGGTGAAAGAAATCGAAGCTAAAGTGGGAAGAGCTGGAACCACAGTGTTAGTTTGTCCCAGTGGAGCCACAAGATGTGGTACTTATGCAGCTGTTGACATTATTCTCAGCCGGATATCGAAGGAGAAGAGGGTAAGGAAGACTTCTATGACATCAACATTCATCGAAGTTCATCGCTTTGCATTTGCTCTTGATGAATCTAATCAAAAAATCTCATCATTGCTAATTTTCAACATGGCCTTAGAAGCTCAATCCCGCCAGAAGTTGGGTGCACGATTTCCTTCAATCTCTAAGGTACAATCTTGAAGAACAATCACAGATTTGGCACTTACTCCCTTAGTGGAAGTGGTCCTACAGGGTCACTAAGGATTGCGTACGCAGCAGGTTGTTCTTTGGCGGCTCTCTCATCTGCTGTGCTCTCTTTTCTCATGCTCTGCTTTACGCGATCAGTCTCTCATTGCCTTAGCACAACCGCCCTACGGAACTGATCAGGCCCTAAACCTAGGCACTTTCGAGATATTTTTTTCTTTTTGTTTCCTTCACTGCCGGCCCATCTGCACCATTACTTCCATAGTGCGAACGTGAGAGTCAAAGAAAGTTGCTGCGAATGTCTTGAAGCCATTGGCTCACTTCACATCAACGATTTCTTGAAATACTGCCTGCTGACCACGGCAAGGCACACAAATGTTATAGGTCTCCCGCATATTGCAATTGTTCCATTAGTGGGCATCCAAAGCTTCCTTGTGGTCGGAGCCATTCATCCAAGGCTAAACGCATTCGAGTGTGTTCATAAATATTGCACCGTGTTTTGCAAGTCATTCCATCAGGCCTCTTACTGGCTCTACCCCTGGCTCTTTCTGATATTTGACGTTCCATTTCATATTTAACTTTTCGGGCCATGTGCTCGGCAGCGACCCCTCCTGCCTCTCCTCTACAATGAGCGCTTTTTAAATATGAACAGGCAGTTGGATTACCATTACCAAATACACATTTTTCACAATTCGTCGTGGAACAAGCCAATGTCCGTTGGGAACGCACTTGAAAAGAATTGCAAGCCGCACTTTGTAGAAGTGCTGCTCCCCTGCCTACAGGCTGCGCCCACCGGCTGCTTCTCCTCTAACGAATTTTCGCTGGTTTTCATGCTCGAAAGCTGCGTCATCATAGGAGTCGTCTACTACTACTTCCACACCACTCGAAATGTCAGAGCCCCGGAGGTCAGAATCTTAAGCGTTGCGCCGTCCTCTGACTGGCTTTCTGCCGATAAACCCCCATCTGTCATCGTTCGTTTGCTTACGTTGCACCTGATGCAAAAAATAAGGGAGACAATAGAATCGTTAACAGAATTATCAAGAGTGCGAGACTTAAAATCACTTTTTGGAGCCTGCGCACTGCGTCCATGGCCGGCTTCACGACTTACTTCTTGACTTGCCCAAGGTAGCTCGCTCAGACTTGTGACGATTTGTTGTCAGAGTAAGAATTTTAAAGTTTCTATTTGTGCACAATTCCGCCATCAAGCGGCCCTCCGATCTCAATAAGTGCCAAAACTGTGGTAGTGTCTTTGACTACGGAAGTGGTACACATGTGTACCACCAGTAGTCAAAGAGTTGACTTTTAAGCCACGTTGCAACACGTGTAGAACACCCTGTACAAAGGCGTCACAAATCGCAAAAATCCATGTAGCCACCTCAAACTGTTCTTTTGCTCAGACCACTCGCACCCCTGATGCCCAACTCAACTGGCAAAGAGTGACTTCAGCTCTTTATTCGTGGCAGGGTCAACCCTATGTTGCTACAAGTAGTCGTATTTTGATGAGTTTGTAGAGGGGGGTCGTACTTGCTTCGGTTGTAAGAAGTTGCATGTGATGAGTGGGGAGCGGCGCGGGAGAAAATTTGCCGTTTCAGCGCGCGTATATACCCCCTCCCGCTCGACGGTAATTTTTTGGGGTAAAAATTGTTTTGAAGGAGGGGGTCGTATGAAACATTTCATGAGGGAGGGGGGTCGTAAAAACTTTTTGAAAAGTAGCAACGATAGGACCGACCCGGATTGACCATCGGACTGACCGAGACGAGAAGGCACCGCCCGCTACACGCCGTTTTCGATACTGGAGAAGAACTGTTCCTTGGAACATGCGACAGCAGAGGCGTTGGCGGTGTGGGTGTCCTCGTCAACACGCACTTGGCCATAAACATCGATTCGTACGAAAGCCTTACGACCCGAATCGGACGTTTGAGATTGAGAAGATGTGGTTCAACTCCTGCTTTGACAATCTTCGTCGCCTACGCACCAACATCCAGCTACGACGAGGAGGAACACGAAGCATTTATATGGAATTGGAGAAGTTCTACAGGGAAGATCATACCTTCTTCAAGGTCATCGTCGGCGACTTCAACGCTAAGATTGGCCCAAGAAGAACGGCTGAAGAACTTCACATCGGTACTCACGGAATGGAATGGAATGAGCAGGGTGAGAGACTGTCGGAGTTTATCATGTCGACCAACACCATCCATGGTAACTCACAGTTCCAAAAGCCCCCTCACCTTCGTTGGACTTGGGAGTCACCTGATGGACAGTTCCATAACGAGATAGACCACATCATCTTCAATCGAAGGTTTTGCCTGACCGACGTCGCTGTTGTTCCAAAGTTCTACACGGGATCGGACCATCGTCTCCTCCGCGCAAGATTCCACTTCTCGATGCGTGTTGAGAGAGCAGCAAAGTTCAGGAAGCGAAGCCCCAGGACAGTCATCAACTGGGACCACTTCGCTTCCCTCGTCAGCTTATGGGAGGATTCCGTCATCGAAAACATCGACGAGGAGTACTATCGGCTCGTTGAACATCTTCACGATTGTGGCAGGAAGGCAGAGAGTTTGAAAGTCACCAAGGGACGTCTGTCTCCGGAAACTCTCGAACTGATACGCCAGCGTGGAGCCGCACGAGCTGCAGGCAATCACCGACTCACGTCCGAGCTTGCGAAGCTATGCAGAGAGGCGATAAAGGAAGATCTCAAGGAGCGAAGAGCAGCAGTATTAGCTGAAGCAGCAGAGGCTGGGAGGAGCATCCGCAATGCCCGCCGAAGCTTTGCCAGCTAAAATGACCTCCGACGTCCGGATGGAACAGTTACTGCATCCCGAAGGGCAATGGAGAAAGTCATCCACGACTTCTACTCGGATCTCTTCGATAGCCATGTCCATCTGCCTACTTATCAACTGCAAGAGGATGGATACGTCGTCCCCTCAGTTCTCTCTTCCGAAGTCCGACACGCCATCAAGTCGGTGAAGAATCGTACAGCACCCGGTCTCGACAGGGTTAAACCGGAACATCTGAAGAATGCACCGCCAGTTATCATCAAAACTCTGGCTCGACTCTTCACGCGCTACCTGTCGGAATGCAAGGTACCCACTCCGTGGAAAACCAGCAGGACCGTGTTGCTGTACAAGAAGGGAGACTTGGACGACATTGGCAACTATCGCCCAATCTGCCTGCTGTCTGTAATCTACAAGCTATTCACTCGAGTCATCCTTAACAGGATCGGCAGAATACTAGATGAAGGACAGCCATGCGAGCAAGCAGGGTTCCGAAGAGGGTTCAGCACGATCGACCATGAAGTTTCACGAGAGTACAAGATGCCGCTTTGTCTCACGTTCATCGACTTGAAGAAGGCCTTCGACTCTGTGGAGACAGAAGCGGTCATCGAAGCCTTGGGCAACCAGGGCGTCCCTACTCAGTACATCAAGATTCTTCGTGAGCTCTACAGCAACTTTACGACCAGAATCTCACCATTCTACAAGGAGGGGTTCGACAGGGCGACACCATCTCGCCCAAACTCTTCAGCGCCGCTCTCGAGAACGTCATGCGTCAACTGGAATGGGAAGACATGGGAGTGAAGGTCGACGGCCGGCAACTACACCACCTTCGTTTTGCTGACGACATCGTTCTTATAACGCCGAACATCGAGCAAGCGGAGCGAATGCTGGCTGATTTCGACTGCGCCTGTGGTAAGGTTGGTCTACAGCTGAACCTAACGAAGACGATGTTTATGAGAAACGGATTGGTTCCCCCCATTCACGCTCAACGGGCCGATTTCGACTGCGCCTTGTGGTAAGGTTGGTCTGCAGCTGAACCTAACGAAGACGATGTTTATGAGAAACGGATTGGTTCCTGATGCCCCATTCACGCTCAACGGAACGAACATCACCGAATGCTCCAGCTACGTGTACCTAGGTCGGGAAATCAATATGATGAACGACCTAGCTCCAGAGCTGAGCAGGAGGAAACGAGCGGCATGGGGAGCGTTCAAGAACATCGAGGGAGTAGTGAAGAAGACGAAGAACATCCGGCTCCGTGCCCACCTCTTCGATTCCGCTGTCCTTCCTGCCCTAACCTACGCCTCAGAGACTTGGACTCTGCGCAGGCAGGACGAGCATGCGGTCAGCGTTATCCAACGCGCTGTCGAGAGGACGATGCTAGGAGTAACCCTATACACGCAAGTGCAGAGGGGAATCCGGAGTTCCGAACTACGCCAACGATCGAAGATCAGGGACGCTGCCGCCAAGGAATCGAAGATAAGGTGGGCCGGACACGTCATGCGATTTTGCGATGACCGTTGGACCAGAGCGGCGACTGGATACCTAGAGACGTCAAACGAACACCTGAACGAC
>MU868681.1:23745-42266 GCA_036418205.1 Ostertagia ostertagi | reverse complement strand
CGCTCAACGGGCTGATTTCGACTGCGCCTGTGGTAAGGTTGGTCTGCAGCTGAACCTAACGAAGACGATGTTTATGAGAAACGGATTGGTTCCCCCCATTCACGCTCAACGGGCCGATTTCGACTGCGCCTGTGGTAAGGTTGGTCTGCAGCTGAACCTAACGAAGACGATGTTTATGAGAAACGGATTGGTTCCCCCCATTCACGCTCAACGGGCCGATTTCGACTGCGCTTGTGGTAAGGTTGGTCTGCAGCTGAACCTAACGAAGACGATGTTTATGAGAAACGGATTGGTTGCCCCATTCACGCTCAACGGAACGAACATCACCGAATGCTCCAGCTACGTGTACCTAGGTCGGGAAATCAATATGATGAACGACCTAGCTCCAGAGCTGAGCAGGAGGAAACGAGCGGCATGGGGAGCATTCAAGAACATCGAGGGAGTAGTGAAGAAGACGAAGAACATCCGGCTCCGTGCCCACCTCTTCGATTCCGCTGTCCTTCCTGCCCTAACCTACGCCTCAGAGACTTGGACTCTGCGCAGGCAGGACGAGCATGCGGTCAGCGTTATCCAACGCGCTGTCGAGAGGACGATGCTAGGAGTAACCCTATACACGCAAGTGCAGAGGGGAATCCGGAGTTCCGAACTACGCCAACGATCGAAGATCAGGGACGCTGCCGTTTTCGCCAAGGAATCGAAGATAAGGTGGGCCGGACACGTCATGCGATTTTGCGATGACCGTTGGACCAGAGCGGTTACCGACTGGATCCCTCGGGACGTCAAACGAACACCTGGACGACCGCCGGCCCGATGGTCAGACTTCTTCACGAAAGCTCTGAACGAAAGGAATGAAGGACTTCGTGTCCCTCGAGCGAGGAGGATCCACTGGACCACTCTGCACGCGACAGGGACGAATGGAGACGTTGCTGGCGCCCGCTCGAGCAAATCGATGATCAACGGGACGACAGGTGATACAGGTGATACGTTAGAAAATTGTTTGCAAAGGACTGATAAGGTAATTTGAATAGATGAATGGTGGATGTGTGTGGGCCTTTCATTCCAACTCCTCCAAAAGTGGAATTGCCCTTTTCCAACTTCTCCCTCAGCCCGGGCCTCTCCTTCCCAGCTTCCAATGCTTCACACCTTCCTCCGTGCTCACATTCATTTGACAACTCAACGCTTCGTGGAGGAGTTCCGTATGTGCAACAAGTGCGCCTTCTTGTCTAGCGGTCTTACCACAATCATGATCGGTTTCGAGTGATGCTTTGACACTGATTTTGACCATTTTTTATTAGCGGTTGTTTCCCCTCCCTCCCTCTCTCTCCCTCTCTTCTGCCCTACAGCTGCCCCGCAGCAGCACATGGGATAGCCGAGAGCAGCTCAGGTCACCGATGTCAACCTCGATATCATTCCCTGAATTATGTTTATATGTGCAGACGTCCAAAAACTATTCAACGCACCAAGTATGCGGTTTACAGAAGAATTTGCTGGTATAGGCTCCGCCATTTTTCTGTTGGCTTTTTCTTTTCTTCTCGGAGTGAAACGAGTATTAACCAAACTAAGAATTTTTTTTCCGGAATACTCAACAAAGGGGTTGCTGTAATGACGGCAATCAGAAATTACTAAGGTGCAGTTTTTTCGCTCCAGGTCGGCGTCAAGGAGACAATAGAGATCATACTTGGGCAGCGATACGGTTGTTTCCAACTCATTGAACACTACAAAACTATCCATGATATCGCACACAGGTAAAATCATGAGCATCGATTCTCAAAAATTTTGACGTCAATCATTATGAGCACCGATTGTGAAAATTAGAGAGTATACCAAAGCACAACGACGTGAAATCTCATTTGATTATGTTATGCTCTCGAGTTGTAAGCCTTCTCATAAGAAGAAGGGAAAACAGTAGGTAAAGGTGAGCATTGGTGATATCCGGCTATACGACGAAGGCTGCCACTAATCTGCCTGTAACATGCATCTTTTTCCTCACCCAAGTATACGCTGCTGGTCAGTGACAGGATTCATTCCCTCGTCGGCTTCGGTCGCCTTCAGGCGGATTAGATCACATCGGAACCTAGGGTCACTTCGGTTCTGAGTTCTGCCCCCAACTCCCGGGAAATTGACCACGACTTATCGACAAAGTTTTTGAATTCTGAGGCCGGATCAGCCTTTGATAGCTTCCCGTAGTGGTGGAGCCCTTCTTCCTTGGGTGTCGCACTCTCACTCTTCGTCTAGGCAGAGGGGATTTCTAACACACTCCACCAAAGCTAAAATGGTCCGCCCACTCGATATTGTCTGCTTCGCTAACTTGATCTCAACTGATCTCTAGCTCTTGATCTCTAACTTGATTCTCTTTCTACTCTGATTTCTCTACCGCTCTCCGCGCTCACATTATCTCTCATCTCCCTGCCGGCCTTTTGAACTTCTCCGCAGCGTAGAGCAAAAGGCTCGTATTTCCTGTGTATTTCACGATTTTCTTTCCTTTTTTCTCCACTGGCGGTCCACCTCCTATCCCTACTTTCACATTTGAGTGGAATACCACACTAATTTAATCCTTATTCTTACCTCTAAGGCTCCGTAGCCGACCTTGTGACGTCATGAACTCTTTCACCGCGCACTTTTGCCGTGGCTGGCGTCGCGGGCTGCGTGGCGAGCATAAAGATAGTATATTTAGATATAGTATGTTTTATAAATATAGTATATTTTACTTGTCAGACCATTACTTTGTCCCGTTTTCGTATTTGTCATGCCTAAGAGTATATATGTAGTGAATATGACAGAAAACCGTCGTGTAATAAAAGTGATAGGGCCATAAAAAGGAGGCAGGAATGAAAATTGTTCAAAATAAGTTGTAATGGGAAAAAGGGACCAGAAATGTCCGAAACGTTTGGATCAATAGCATCAGATACGACATGCACGTGGTGTCATAAATTCTGTTGTATGAAGCGTTTTCAAATGGTTTATAAGTGTTATTTACTTATTTTCTGAAATAGCCTGAGATTAAAGCTTAGGTTTATTCATGCCTACGACATGAGTATCTACATAGATAGCGAAATAAAAGATTTTGCCGAAAAGCAGTATCCTCGGAAAAGTAGTCCCTGACATTCCATGGGTGTAAGGCGGCCACAGGGAGCAAATCGGACCTGACACTCCATAGCTATGAAGCGGTCCGAAAAGGGTTAGACTGGCGACCCTTCAAAATGGGGTGTATATTAATGCAGCCGATCAATGCTAACGCCTTCTCTTCGTTTGATTACTAGGAGACAGCTCTTGAAAGGACTGGAGTGAATGCTTCTGACTTGTAGCATTTTGAGCACCATTCACCTCATTCCACCAAGTTTGATAAATCCAGAAATCATGGTAGTTGTTAGCATCTTGCTCCTGAAGACCGGCCGCAACAGTTTCTGCTCATTTCAGGTACTGCATTCTGTCGGGCATGCCTGGAATCGCCCGCATATTTCGACATAAATCTGCCGACGCTATCGATAAATCAGACCACCACAACAGCGGTTTGCAGTGATCGTGACCGTAATAGTGAACAATAGAATATCTACAAAAGAAATCGCAAGAAAATAACTTTCGATAAAATATTGAAATTTTTGATGAAAGCATCACGGTAGCTCACTTTGGGTGATGAGCTCTGATATCAAACAGTGCTGTCTTGTATAGAATCCATTTTCTAGCCTATGACAAATTTCTACTAATGTGGAATATTCTATTTTTAGAGTTGTAGAAGCGGTTTGTAAGCCACTATTGCCCAGCATTTTTCCGCAATGTGCAAGAACTGCTTGCTTTGCACGGTCAAAAAGGGGTCGTTATGGATTCATCCTGCAGCGCCGTTCATAGTTCATACGAATTTGTTTGTGTCAGTCGTTGCGAACACATCGCTTTTTCAAGGAGTTAAAACCACCTCGAAGAAGTATCCAGCTTACAACAAACCCGTCTACACATCTGCCGTACTAGGCTGATTGCAGCAGTAAGAAGGATGTAGGAAAAAATGTGACACGATTGATTTCCGCTGCACTGGCTTCAAAGAACGCTCAATCATATGAACAACTTGTAATAAGAAACATCATCGGCAATTATAACGCAACATCTTACAACACAAGCTTCGTATCCATGCTCAATGAAGTACACGAGCAATACAAACAGAGATTCAGGATCAGGCCTCAGAAGTAAGTCCATTCGCCGAGCGGCCGACTTTTCCCTAATCTGTCTCTGATCTCAGGAATGGGTTCTACAGGGTGTCCCAAAAGTTACTTGCGCCAAATTCCAAAAAAAAATTTTGGAAAAGGAAAAGGAAAATTAAAAGGAAAGGAAAAAATTTTCATTGGAAAAGGTATATCGATTATTCTCATTTCGGGCGCTACTAAATAGTTGTGCAGGTAGGTTCTCTTGTGAACTGCATCGTTATTGGGGTAAAACTGCCAGTATCTCTGAGATGGCGAGAGGTGATCCAAGGTGACCTGCGATCATTCGCGTGCGCGAGCAAGAGACTGCATCTTAGGACATTGTTAAATTTCTTGGTGTTCCCGTGAACACAGTAAAGGCGGCCAACAAACGATGCAGGAGAATAAGAACACTCACTCACAAGCCTGTACAAGGAAGAATGGTCAGCGTGTTCACGGATAGAATCAACGAAATGTTTGCTTAGCAATCCACGGTGCTCCATCAGAAGGATGGCGAGGCCGCTGAATTTATCGAAGTCATCGATGGGGCGCATCATTAAGGAGAAGCAGCACTACAAACTCTATCACATGCAGAAGTGCCGCTTCATTCTGTTCAGCAACAAACAGCAGAGAGGCCAAAAAGTTGGGAAGGTACTAGCGCGCTTCACTGGCGACACGCAACCCTCAATCGTTTTTTCTGACAAGAAAATATTCGCTGTGGAGCCGATGTTAAAAAGCGATCACATTCCAGTCAGAAGATCAGAGTGTCAGAGTATCGGGAGTGTCATCTCACGAGGGAAGATTGTCGAAGAACGGCTAACTCGGCATCAGTAATGAATTGGATGTGAGTCGCGGCCAATGATGAGATGCCGTTGAATTTTGCCGATTCATGTGTGAAGATCAGCAAGGACGCGCGTATTAGTGAACGTATTGAAACCTTGATCCAACCCCCACTTTGGGAACAAGCCGTGGTGTTGCTAGCAGGACAGTGCTACAGCCTATGAGGCCAAGCTCGTTCGAGGCAGATGCGAGCTGCGAACTGCCCGACTTCGTCGCCGCGGGAAATTTCCTTCTTGCTCCCCTAATCTTAATCACTGGAACTCTCAGTCTGGTCCGTGATCAAGAGCAAGGCATGTCGAGCTCGTCGTATGAATCTGCAACCATTGCAAGCAGCATCAAAGGAAGCCTGGGAAGAATTGGATAAGGAACACCTGCGTGCAACGTGCGAATGGTGCAAGAAGAGACTCCGGGCCTGAATTCGTGCAGGTGGAGGACATTTTGAAATCTGGTTGTTGCATGTTGTAGTGTATGATGTTAGTATAATTATGTTTATATTCAATTACCATTCTGTGTCCAACAGTTCAAAAGACATTGCAATAAATAGGCGCAAGTAATTTTGGGACACCCTGTACTACACCGAAATCAGGATCTCATTTCACCATGTATATGAAACAAGGCAGTTCATGGATCGAGCCGATTTTTTGGACCGAATGAGCAGATAGCTGAATACAAAAGTGTTTAGAATCGAGCTGATCATAAACATGTTATTTAACACCAGAAGGAAAATATTAACTTGCTATTACTGTAGACTATAGACTTACCATAGACTTACTGGACAAGAATCCTCCAACGACTCCGATACCGATATGGTCTGGTACGGTAGTGAAGTGGCCTAAATAGCAAGTCTATAGGTGGCTAAGGGGTCGCACTGACCTCGTCTTGGGTCCGTCCTTGAAAGGCATTGGGAAACGAGGGGATCTCACGTTGACCCCAAATAGAAGGTGAGGTCTAGACAACACACTCAAGTGACTAGTCAGTAGGTGGCAAAAACCATAGGCGGCTAACCCGGAGAAGGGGAGAAAGAGGCAAGGCAACCGATAGCGGGGGTCACGCTTGGGCAATAGAATGTCCTCCGGAGTACATTTAGTGACCATCAGGGTCACCCTCTGCGTCTCGGCAGTACCCATTGAATTTTTAAGAATGCAGAGCGGTGGGAGCTTAGAGTCGGTGGTAGTTGGGAAGAGTAACAATGACAAGAGCGCCACTGCAGCTAACCATAATAATGCTCACTTTGTACCATTAGGGTGACCGGCTGTTTTTTGCTGTTTTCCACTTATTGATCGTGTTGTACATAGTTCCTTTCTTGGTTATGGGAGCGCTCCACCTCCCGTAGGTCCCCTTGGCCATGATCCCATGACACCGACACGTCAGCTGATGCAGCGGGTTCACACTAGGTCAGACACTTGATCAGTACTCCACAATGCCTGAAGTTTTGCAACCCTCATAGGTTATCACCTCTGAAATTCCTTCAACGGAAGCGAAAACTGTTTGCAGCGCTGCGGCAACGGTCGTGCTCATGAGATATTGCATTACCTGGTTCAAGTCCTGGGGCGATGAGAGTTTTGCAAGCGATTGGAGATATATGCTGTTTCAGGCAGAGTCTTCCCTGTTTCGCCTTTCATTACTCGCCGATAACGGCCGATAATCATCACATCCCACTCCAAGTTTGTGGCCCTTCTCCACCGTCCCTGGAGAATAAGCCTGGAATCTTTGACCCAAAACCGTTGGGTTTAGCACTTCCTTGAATGGAACACGGGTTATCAACGTTATTGGGCTTCCTGGTTCCCATAAGTTATCGTCGCGTCGCGACTTCTCGAAACGGGCTGCAGCCCCAGCCTATTTGTATCTATTTGTACTAGTCTATTTGTACACATCACATATTAGCAAGCCAAGACCGCCTAAAAGTGGGATCCTCACTAAGCGACTTTTATTGTGATCCTGCTCTCTTCATCTTCAAGAGATTCCTGTTCGAGTTCTATGTGGCATTGAATTTTTTATGATTTCAGCCTTGCCACCTTGTGAAAGAAAAGAGCAAAGGTCTTGGCGAATCCTTTATCTGGCGTACTTCTTCACACCCAATATTCACACCCTTGTGCTGCGCATCCATACACGAAGCATCCTCCTCTCGTGCTGTGGGCTCATTCGATCGAATGGAGCGCCGATTGGTATTTTGAAAATTAGAGTGGTCATTTCAGCGTGAAGGATGACAATCAGAGGAATATACTGCATCGTTGTGAGGTTAATATATCTAGGGAGGTGCTTTGGAACTTCTCTAACCTAAGACTGGGAAGTTATACTCCAAATCTGTCGAAGTAACGAATGCGCAGCGCTGTGAATTGCCGTATCCGAGAATCGATGCTCTCTGCCATTGGGTAAAAATTGTATGTGACATCATCTCAGCTGATGTGGAGGCCTGGCAGACATTGGATCCTGTTGGTTTCCCTCACTAGGATGGTGCAGACTTTGACAATCCAACGATTGGTTGGTAGAGAGTCTGCATAGTCGCTAGCATCGAATGGATTCGCAGAGCCTTAGAGACCATGGTCGTACAGTCGGTAATTGGCAGTAGCTACTAAGATCGAGATAGGTACGTAAATACGAGTATTTGAATAAAAAGGTTTATTTCTGATTATTACATTTCGCGAATGCATTCGAAACTACATTGAGCAATTCAAAGTGAAAACGGATGGCGTCATCGTATATACAAACGAAAAATGGTAGAGAAACGTTCCGACGGTCACAAGTTTGCAACAAGGCAGCCCTGTGCCTTCTGGGATTCAAACATATTTAGACAACGAGAGATGTGATCATGAGCTGAAAGAGTCGCTTACGGAAGCTAAGATTCCTTTCATTCAGATGAGAAAAGTTTGCCAGCTGCTGCTAAAAATCACGTGACGTGATAAGGATGAGCGGCGAGTTTTCAGTGGACAGATGCGGGGATCGTGCATGGCTGTCTTACGTAGGTGCAGATTCGTCCAACAATTACTGAATGGGTCGCCAGTGCTGGTAGACGGTTTCGAAGGGATGATATGTATTCCGTTTAACGTCATGTGCCCATGTTTGTAAAAGTATATGTTCAAATAAAGGTAGCGGACGAATTAAAAACTAGTGCTCAAACGGATGGAATGAAGCGCTTTCATCATTAGAGCATGAAGTGGAAACCATGTAAAACAGACGTTTGCAGCCCACACAACCTTTCATTTGAAAACATCGAGCAAACGCAAACGCAAACGTGACGATAGCTAGCGAAAGCACCGTTTGCCCAAAACAGTTACATCATTTTCGGTAAAAGTACTAGGAGGATAAACCATTCGCTGTGCAGTTCCCCCGATGAAATCGTGTTCACTGAAACAAACATTGCTTCCGAAAAACATGAGAATATGGATTTTTGGATGTGGAAGGAATTTTCATGGACTTTACTCAAACTCGGGAAAATTTCGGAGATTTCACTTATAAATATATTTCCTTTTTCGATGGACTCTGTAAAGGTAGACGCTAGGTGCGTTGTTGCTGTAGACAAGATTATAGGAGAAAGGATCGAAAAGGGTTCCCTGGATTTCTGGGATCATATTGAGCCTGAGAACTCGTCGGTCGCTTGACCACAGTATGCGGGCATCATTGCCCGCCACCTAAGACCGACGTCATAGTCGGCGACGGACCAAGCGATGGAGCGATCGCGATCGCTTTCGGTCGAGCGATTGGCAAGCGATTGCGCAATCGCTTGCAAAGTGCACAAGCGACGGGCAATGGCTCTGCTCGATCGATACCGCAGCCGACTGCATTGACTGGGGGCGGGGCCAATCGCCCGTCGCTTGTGCACATTGCAAGCGATTGCGCAATCGCTTGCCAATCGCTCGGACAAGCGATGAAGCGGTCGCGATCGCTCCATCGCTTGGTCCGTCGCCGACTATGACGTCAATAATTTGAGGCAGAAAAGAGCAAGGGTCTTGGCGAATCTACTTTACCTATCGTACTTCTTCACACCCAATATTCAAACGGAAACGAATACGGGCTCTGTAGGATAACACCTTATTTCTCTACGCAGCTACAGACCACTACGCCTATTTTTCGCCTCCGAAAAAAGTCGATGATGGCACAGAGAAGGAATACACAAGGGCAAATCCCACGATTCCTATAAACTCCTAATAATTCCTTCCAGATCTGAAAAAATCTTTTCTCATGTCTCCCAGAACAATGTCCACAGTACATAAGAAGATCTACTTCGTCAAAAGCCGCATATACGACACGTCGGTGGGAATTTCACAGTGTATAATTGACCCTGGTTCGACCTCCCGCGTGCTGTGGAAATTAAAAAGACTTACTGTAGCAATATTGCCTCGTTATTGATCGTTATTGAATTTGCTGGTGGGGACTTCGAAGAACAATTGGTTTTGATCGGAACAAAGCGCTTTCTATCTTCTGTTTTGCTGAAATGCGGTGCCGTCCCAATTAAATGCGTGGGAATAGAGGTACAGGGTTCTTCGTGGACGGCACCTTCGAATGATTAACGATAAAAATCTACACCAAATCCTCTAGCGAATGTTTGACCCGCAAAGACCGAGTAATCGTCCAATTGATCTGAAATTAAGTTTTTAAATGATCGGACTAAAATTACGTCACAGCCTAGTATTACCGTTTGCTACGCCGACAGAGCCCGGATATTTGGCCTGAGTTGCAGCAGCAACTCTGGATGGGTGATGGGCAACAGGATTGATCCTTAAAAAGTTAGCATGTATGAATACTGAGCCTACTTCACAGTTCCAATAACTTACCTGAGCATTGCAACAGACTTGTTGCTGTGGTTGGCAGCATGACTGCACCACCTGATTGCAACACAATGACATCATCGGTTGACAGCAAGAAGGGGACTGAAAAAGGGCAGCATGAAACACTCTGGTAAAAGGGAGTTCGAGACTGGGGCACTTCCGTGCTCTTCAATACTGAAGAGGCCTACGGATGGAGGAGCACTTAGATGGATGACCATGTGCAATAAACTGGATGGGATGAGGGGAGAATGTGTGGCATGAAACTCGCCAGTCCTTATTAGTAGTACACTTTAAATGAGCCATTCCCTTACCACTTTACCCTTAGTCTTAGAGACTCCAAAGTTGTGCTCTCTAGCATTGGGTTAATGCATAATATCGTAGCGTTTTTCTTTTCGAGCTACGAATTCAGTGAATACAAGTATTACCCAGGAAATCACATATATCGAAAGTACTTCTTCTGCTCTACAATACCTTGTTTGCATTTTCTTCTATATTGTAAGTGTACTCAGATATGGCGCATGAAATTGGAGAATTAAGGTGGGTTAAAATCTATTAGGTCGGTCCATAATTTTTGAGAACCTTTGGTGTTTTTCGATTTATTACTTATCTTATTTCTCTGATCTACTTATCCAGCATAGTATACATCATTATTATTAACAACATATCGCCAATGCGAGGGTGGGTATTCAGTGCCTCTCTTGTGGACTTTCATAGAGTTCTGATCGAAGGAAAATTGTAGTCCCGAATCAGTTCTCAACCCAATCTGACATCATCAAGTTCCTGTTGGTTTCCCATAGTTCCTTCGGATGACCATCTATAATACTCATTGGTGATGTGGACTGGGTGCAGTGTGCTAACAAATCCACGAGCCGCAGTAGATTTGCTCAAACGATTCGGGAGTTCTGACAGCAAAACCCAACTCCCTCTGAATTCGAACTTCCTGAGTCGTTGGCGCAATACGGAGAGGGCCTTTGCGCTGGAACCGGCATCAACTAATACCAGTGTCAGTGATGGAAGAGAATCGTTGACAGCTTGATGGCAACGCCTTCAACTTGAAAGCAAAGGAAGACAAAATCTATTTTTTCTGAGGTCGTTCGAGCCCGCCTTGCTAAGAAAATTCCTAAAAAATTGGAGACTCTCGGGCGGTCAGTTCTTTTAGCTCCGCCTTGTAGCACTAATCCTGCGTCAACGAACGACTATCCGCTCTCCTCTCTCAATCACCTTCTGGAGAAGAAATCTCACTTGAATCACCATAAAGTCAAAATCGACATCCAATATTTCTTCGATCAGAACTCTATGAAATTCTACAAGAGAGACACTGAATACCCACCCTCGCATTGGTTATATGTTGGTAATAATGGTGATGTATACTATGCTGAATAAGTACATCAGAGAAATAAGATAAGTAATTAAATCGAAAAACACCAAAGGTTCTCAAAAATTATGGACCGACCTAATATATAGAGAAAAAGCTGTTAAAATAAGAGTTTTTCGGAATTTCGGAATCCTTCACCATCATCGACTTACTACAGTCGACCCTTGATTTCAAATCATATTCACGTCGTACAAATTGAGAATAATGAGGATTCTGAAAACGGGCTCAGTACCCTTTTTTGATTTCTAAACCCGGTAATTTCTTGCGAAATGGAACCAAAGTCGTAAATAATGACGAGAAGAACATCACTGATCAGTTTTATGCTTGGCTTTGCTTTTGGGTTTTGCTTTAAACGTTTTTGCCGAATGCGAGCGCTACGATATTATGCTCCGACCCAATAGTAATAATCAGCAACAAGAAGAGCTCCCCTCCCCTGCCTCCCTCCCCTCTCCCTCTAAACTCCATTTCAACAAGTACTCGAATATCTAACCATAACAACCTAATAACAACAATCAGAACATGGAATTCAAACATTTAACGTGCTCTGATTTGTCATGCTCAGTGAGCATGTGTACCTTCATGAGATCTCCGTAACTTTTGAGCAGCATAAAACCACTTCACTTTAAGATGCTGCAACAACAAATGCTTTTGATGCTACAATATCTTACGCTACGGTGTAGTTCCGCACCATGTTACAATTTTTTAGACTTAGAGATGCTATCAGAGCGTGCCAAGTATCACCGCTGTAGCGTGCCAAAATTGCTGTTTGCTAAGGGCAGAGAATTGCCATATGAGCGTAAAGTCCCTTCTGAAGATGGAGTGATAATCAATGAGAACGGTGAAGATTCTAAAGGCTCAACTTGCGACAAGCTGACACCGTTGAAATGTTAATGTTGAGGTTCGAAAAGGCGTCTGCGGAAAAACAAGCAAATTCAAAAAAAACGAGCAACGGCATCTTCTCCTAACGGTCTCTTCCAAAGTAGGTAGTTGAATTACCCACGGCTGGGGGTGCTTCGGTAACCGCTGCAACAACTTATATTTTCCAATCATACTACTTCTGAACATGTCATAGTTGAGCACTATTCACCCTTTCCTTTCCCTAGAAATTCAAAAAAATTACCCTTTCCTAAAAACTGGGGCGAGTTTTTAAAGAAATTTTTCCATGATTGTGGATTAAGCTATAAAGTTGCTCCCTAGGATATTTTGATCCGTAGCATCTCAGGTGCCGGCGCCAAGAGGGGTCAAGACACTTCAAGTCGCCCAATTTGCTGAAAACTTGCCGTCAGAGGTAGTAAGACCGGTAGAACATCTCACTAGTTTGTTGTGAGTGAGCCTTCAGCCTGGGCCACGGGTTCCGATGCCCAAATGATGTGCTAGTTTTGACGCCCGTGGCACGGGCGCCAGATTTTTTTTTGCTTTAAACTGATGTGATATTCGTGTTCTACGGGTCAAATTACCCTCGAAGACAAGTTTCTAGCCAAATCCACAGTCATGGACAAATTTCGATAAAAATCCGGCTCAGTTCTCCAGGAGTGGGGCAGTAAAGGTTAAGTAATGCCCGTAGTTCTTCAACGTTACAAAATTCACTCGAAGCACAGGGGAATCATCCATACGCGAAAGCAAATCTAGAACTAACAAGTTCCCAACGTGAGGCGGAGTACCTACACACAGGAACGCACCTTCCTGAGGGGGAAATCGCGCAATTCGTCCAGAACACGGATCCTGAGTCTGGATTTCGTTTAGTGAATTTTTGCGCATTATGACTTTATTGCTGGGGCACTTTCTCCCACAGAAGTGCCCTTGCCTTCTAATTGGGACCTCTACCCTTTCCGTCAACCATTCGATTAGAGCATCTACTTTATCTCGATTTTTGGTAGGTGGACTCGCTAATAGATACAACATGATCATTCAGGAAACACCGAAATCAACTATTATGTTTTGTGTGAATTGAACCATACATTTCATTTGACTATTTCCGGTCAACCAGACCCGTTGATTCCTCAATTGTTTAACCCATTCGCGACTATGGCAGTCACCGGTGGCTGCCACGGAGGTGATCACTTGGGGCAGTGACATTCACCGGTGGCTGCCAAAGGTCTGACTCGCGACAATGGCATTCACGAGTGGTCGCTGGGTTTTAAATGAAAATGAATCCGACGCTGGTCCGAACGGGCAGACCTTGAAAATCTCGCGCGGTCGCGAACGAGTTAAAAACACATTTTTTCTCTCTCTTGATAAGGCACGACTCCACTGAATTGCATCTGAAGACAAAGAACACTAACCCGTATTGCACAGCAATTGCCACTACCACATGCTTGATTTGCAGCTAATTGGCAGGCAGATATGCAAGTTGGTGAACAAACTCCTAAAGAATAAGTAGTTAACTACGCTAACTTGATTTCAGTTAGGAAAGATTACCACATCCTCCAGCTGTCCCTTGGAAGCTTTGACCTCCCCCACACGGACTGAAGTTCATTGGCATGCACAAGTCGCCTCGTGAGCTGACCAGTTGTCCACCACAGCATCCCTGAAATCGAAAAGACATGTCGAACAGCCCCATCAAGACGAGTGCCTGTCGCGCCGGAATTTTTGACCCCCCTTAATGAAAATGTTATACGGAGAAGTTTTCCTACCTGGTTTTGTGGCACTGCATACGACGGCTGAGGTACATGGTGGAGAAGCTGCGGTTGCGGCAATGAGTAAGCTTGGAATTGGTGTACCGGTGGGAATTGTGGCACCGATGGAGATGGTGGAAATACTGGCGCCGATGGTTGAAGTGGAAAAGCTGGTGCTGGTCCAGGCGGTGGCGGTAGCGGTTGCGGAACGAATGACTCTTTATATTTTTCCACACTTTGAGTGAGTGCGGGTCGTGGTATGTACGGCCGTGGTGCGTACGGTCGCAGCGTCTTGTAGGAGGACGGGTTGACCTGATCAATTACATTTACTCATTACGTTCGAAAAGAAGTGATTCATGAACAAAAAGAGTGTGCTACTGGCAGAACGGACCTGGATTTTGGGACGAGTACCATATGCAGGTCGAGAGACTTGTTGATTCACTTGTGGCGCAGTGTTTCTGCAACATCGAATACTTATGAACACGCACTACCTTTTGCTTTGAGAATTCAAATGGAAATCTCTGACGACTCTGAGCGAAATAATGGAATTATGCTGATGAAGCAACATTTTATTTTGCTCAAATAGGGTAGCGGGCGGAACGTCGCTTAGTTTATATTTACAACGTCTTCACCCTTTTGGACACAATGCGCTGCTCCGCCGTAATCGCTTTCGCTGTGCGAGCAGTTTTAAGAAGGTTTGCAAGCAACGATAGCTTTTCCTGCGAGGCTCCTTCCACAACCATATAATCGCATTTATACGAATTGAGAGGTTATGGACTGGGAGGTCAACCGTCTCTTTCCTCCTGTTCACTTCCCCCTATTCAGGTGCATACCACAGTAGTGCATACAGGGGGAGGCCAGAAAAAAAGACATTTTGCCCAGGTCGCACTTCGGCCTTTTTTCTTCGCAGAGATTGCCGTCGTTGACGGAAGTTCCTCAGCAAAATATTCCCTAAATGTCCCTCTATAAGTACACGCAGGCCCTCCTTCACTGCCCTCACCGTCTTCAGAATATGACGTCATCTGTCACCGTCGTCGAGCTCAGGGAGGCCTACAGTAACTGCTTCAGCCTGAAGCTCTTACATAATTTCTTGGATCGATTCAACGTGGGATAGTTTCCTAGGGACATTAGCTCTAACTATGCAAACCCCCTCGGAACCCGCCCTTCGGAACCCGTCGTAACGTTACACGTGTGAAAGCATTCTCATGAAATGAAATGCGCTCTTCAATTCTAAGTTGGGAGCACACGCTTTGAGCTGAGCAAAGTGTGATTAAATCCATTTGAGTCTGGAGACAAAATGTCTTTTTTTTATTGCGCCCCCCCCCCCCCTGTGCACCATACAAAGGCAGAGGTGGTCTAATGGGAAGTAGCCGCTTCCCACGCATATGCGACGAGGTTGGAATCACCGCTTGAATCCCACCCAGATTTGAGAGGGTCTAGGCCCTCCCTGTATCGGAGTCTGTTGATGCGCAGCAGATGCCTGGGAGGAGAAAAACAATGTTTTTCAAGCACATGTGTTGGCCGGCGCTTGTTCTTTTCAGGCTGAATCGTAGTTGCATCCCAACACAATTTAGAGTGGAAATGGCTCGCCTAATGTCAGGCATCTTTCGAGAAGGCTGTGGATTATTATGTCTCTGTTTTGAGTAGAGCAAACAGGCCATAAAAACTCCGACAAAACTCCTGCCTCTATTGGCGATTTTTGTGAGGAGTTGTATGAGTGGAAGGAACCAGAAGGTTGAATTCCTCGGCTCGTGCGCCCAATAAATGCATGGACGTCGCTAATCATTAGCGTCAAATTTGGAAGGACCTCTCAGGATAAAATAATAGATAAAAAACGATTTTTTGTGTGGATGAAAACACTTGCGGGTACATCAGCCGCCACCCGCATGTCTGCATAGGCAGACCGTATTGAATTGCACTTACTATTTTCATTGAAATGCTCTTTCTAACAAGGGGCCGAATGCCTTATCCCTTACTGCATTAGAGTTAGCCGTAGTATGATGCGTTCAAGAGATTGAAGGCAAGCCCCGGCTTAGACTCACGACTAGGAAACATGAGGCGAATGAACGTGTTAGGTCCACATTTATGGATGTCGTGCCAGGTTGCCGTACAAAATGCGCGGTTAGGGCTCTGATTGTTACTATCCTGCAGCGCAAGCATTCCCGTATTGTAAGGCATGAACGATGATGGCCGCTGCTACCATGTATAATGGTCAACGATGTAGCTGTTACCAGCACTTCAAGGTAAGTATAAGATCGGAAGGTAGCAATTCATGCGGCTATGTTGGAAAAAAAAAATTCGTCCAGACACGCTCCTTGCACATTCCAAGGTAAACTGCTGTTGCAAGAAAGGGGCTATTTTGGGACGTAACCAATGGTTTCTTTAGCTTCTTTTTCTTCTTCAGAGTATGCGCACCCCAACTTCATTGCTGAGCGCTGCCACCCATCACTTCTATCCGGCGACTTGTCCCTGAAGGCGAACCCGAGGATAAGCCAGAAGAATAATGCGTGGGAAAAAGGTCCCTACCTAGATCACTCCGGGCTCTCTCAAACGGCGTGATCTCTCGCGTGTTTTGTCTTCTTTGACCGCCCTGCCTCGCCATCGTTCCACATCCGACCTTTTTGAAGGTTAAGGCCTTAATTTCAGCGATCCCAAAGATTTCTCTAGCTTTCCTTCCACTTTCAGGCCGTCCGCAGCTCAGTCACCACTACGCTCTTATCACCTGTTTCATCCGCCTGCCTTTAAACGAAATACAAAAAATATTTCAAAAAGCAGAGATGCCCCTGGAATTCCTTACCAACACTTCAGTCACAAGGTTCCCTTGATTAAGAAAAAAAGTGGAAAATTACGGGGTATTGCACGGAACTGCCGACTTCTCATTCTCAAAAACTCCTGATTTCTATTAATGGCAACTTGCTTAGGTAAAAGTGAATATTCAAACATCTCACCCTGTCTTCTCGGTGTCGATGACAGTCACTGGTCCTTGAGGTTGTCCGTGGTCTTCTTCAAGGTTGTTGTAAGACGACTCTACCGCATTACTCGTCGCCTGTTCTTCTGGTTCTGATTCTTCAGGAAGCTGCGGAGATGTTTCAGGAACATAGGAGACCTGCTGAGAAGTCCCAGAGTAAGACTGTTCAGAGCCGTGTGCGGGCGAAGCATTTATGTATTGTACACCCTCAGAAGCAGATGTTCCAGGTGTAGGCAATGTAGTAGTGGCCGGGTGAATGATAGCCTCCGGTCGGAGTTCTGGCTCAGGTGTTGTCGTGGGCGCTACGTAACCATTTTGGCCATACGACTCGACTGGCAACGGTTCTCCGTTATTTTCGTAACTCGGTGACTGTGCAGAAGAGCTGGCAGCATTTTCAGTTTGAGATGATGGTTTGACGTCCGTATACGTCGACGCGGGCGCCGGAACTGGAATGAGGGAGGCGTGTGGTTCTGAATGGCCCTCGTTTAGGTTGGTGTAGCTGCTCTCTGCTGAACCGCTGTCTGGCTGCTGTACAAAAGCTTGTTGTGTTGTAGTTACTACAACTATTGTTGCTGGCGGCACTGTAGGATTCGGTTCCATCGGGAGTAGCGAGGAAGAAGGAGGAGGAGCTGCCTCGTGGATTTCTGAGTAAGAGTTGCTAGGAGCAGGAGCTTCGTTACCGCCAATATTTTCGCCTTCTGAAACACTAGAAGAGGCTGAAGTAAGTTGAAGAAGACGCAAGAGGTACTTCAGGTGCGGCTCCAATACTGGCTACAGGCCCTTCTTCTGGTGTAATTGGTTGGGAAGGCGCTGGTGGTGGAGGAAGTGCAACTGTCTGTGGAACAGGTGGTTGTGGCGCAGCAACCGCTTCAGCCCCTCCTACATATGCACCAGCCGAAGGCTGCACCTCTACTGGTGCTTCTACTTTTGTTTCAGGCGCTTCCACAACCTGCTGAGGAAGTGGCTCTGGAAGTGATACAGGTGGTGCGCCGTTGCCTCCAGAGTAGACGTTGTTCGAAGGAGAAGGTGCTGAAGCAGAATGTGCAGGTGTTGGTGCTGTTTGAGGTGGTGAAGGGAGAGGAGGTGCTGGTTCTGGCTGCGATACAGAGGCTGGTGCAGGGGCTGGTGCAGGGGCTGGTGCAGGGCTGGTGCAGGAGCTGGTGCAGGAGCTGGTGCAGGAGCTGGTGCAGGAGCTGGTGCAGGAGCTGGTGCAGGAGCTGGTGCAGGAGCTGGTGCAGGAGCTGGTGCAACTGAAACAATTGTGCATTGGTAGTGGCTCTCGAAGTGCTTTAATAAACCTGAACTATACGTTCGAAAGGAAAATGGTCGAAACCATCGGAGCTCAGCAGCATTGAGTTATGTGAATATGGGGCTGTCCAACTATACTGAGCCCCTCCACACAACTCCGCAGAAACTTACTAAGCACTTATACCACTTGGTTACCCAGTCGCTAAAGATTCGTGAGAACGTATCTGAATAACGCTGAAGGGTTGCTTAGGTCATTTGTACCTCCCTTCATCAACGTCTTAGCCTTACAAGGGAGGTCTTTCAGGGCAAGCCACGCTTTTTCAAAACGGTTTTTTGCATATTGTAGGGACGCATGTAGGGAACACAAAACCATGTTTCATTTTCGCTGAACGGTTTAGCAGTACCAAAAAAGAAGCATAAGGTACTGTTAATGGTTCGATCCCCGTGGCGACTAAATTTTGCATTTGGGTTGGCGCCTACGGTTTGGTGCCAAATCGCGCTAAATATCAAATCAGATGTCATATTCATCGCCAGGACCAT
>MU868681.1:9056-22068 GCA_036418205.1 Ostertagia ostertagi | reverse complement strand
TGAGATCACCCGGAATTCGGCACAACCCCCTCCGCCCGATAGAATACGACTCACCTACCACACCCGACCATTACCTTCCCCACCATAGCTACTTCCACGATATTTGATCTGAGATCACCCGGAATTCGGCACAACCCACCTCCGCCCGATAGAATACGACTCACCTACCACACCCGACCATTACCTTCCCCCCCCCCATAGCTACTTCCACGATATTTGATCTGAGATCACCCGGAATTCGGCACAACCCACCTCCGCCCGCTTTTTCTGCAAAACAGCCGTCAAGGCAGGGTGGAGGGGCGTAAAATATGTCCCAAAAACGGCAAATCCTGCAATTTTTCCTTGACGCGTCTTGCATAAAGTTTAGTACTCGCCAAAAAACAAACCCTCTTCCACAACGACTAAATCAGCCTCCACAAAACCATGAACACAACCCCACCCCCACCCGTACCTTGTTAGGCCTTTTTACCTTCTCCAACCTCAAATGGGACTCCCATTCGTACCTCTACCTCATGAGACAAGACTCATTATGTGATTCAGCACTGAATATGCATAAGAAATTTTGCTCAGTATTCAAAAAAAACAACCGTGTTATTTTGACTTATGGTTTTGGTATGGCTCACTTATTGACTTCGTCACTCTTTCGTGATGACTTCTTTTCTTTTCTTCGAGTAAATTACGACCCTCCTCAAAGTTTCTTCAAGCATAGCACAAAATAGCATTTTCATGGCCGTTTAGCTATGCCTGAAGCCTTATCTTTCCTGATATCAATAAAAGGGGAACAGGCTCTTACTTATTTCTTCGTTTGAGGTTGCTTCCCCGTCAGTCCCATATGCGGTGCCAATTTCCGATGCTGCTGGCTCTGGTGGATGCTCCGAAGCGTGCCCAAGGTCCGGTGAAGGAGCAGACGGAACTGCCACAAGAGGTGCGGCAGATGTGGGTGCTGGTGCAACTGCAGGCAACTGCTCCTCTGTGTACTCATTTTTGTTGGCGTGGATATCGCAGCAGGTAATTCGTTCACATGTTCGGATGGAGGCGGTGCAGGTTGGGCAGCAGATGATGTAGATGGTGCAATAGCATATCCATTGTCAGGAGATGGCGCCGACTGTTCTGGTAATGATTGTGAGGGTTCAATTGCTGTGGAATGTGCAGGTGATGATTCTAGAGAGTATTCGTGCTTGTCAGACGTTGGCATGACAGCCGGCGCCACCTCTACTGCCGGCTCAGGTGGAGGAAGTGCTTCGGTGACTGGCTCAGATGGTCGCTGTACTTCGGCCGCTGGCTCCGTTGGAGGCGGTAGTTCAACCACAGGCTCAGATGGACGCTGCACTTGAACCGCTGGCTCAGGTGGCGGTACTTCGACCACTGGCTCAGATGGACGCTGCAGTGCTGTTTGAGGTGGTGAAGGGAGAGGAGGTGCTGGTTCTGGCTGCGATACAGAGGCTGGTGCAGGGGCTGGTGCAGGGCTGGTGCAGGGACTGGTGCAGGAAGCTGGTGCAGGAGCTGGTGCAGGAGCTGGTGCAGGAGCTGGTGCAGGAGCTGGTGCAGGAGCTGGTGCAGGAGCTGGTGCAGGAGCTGGTGCAGGAGCTGGTGCAACTGAAACAATTGTGCATTGGTAGTGGATCTCGAAGTGCTTTAATAAACCTGAACTATACGTTCGAAAGGAAAATGGTCGAAACCATCGGAGCTCAGCAGCATTGAGTTATGTGAATATGGGGCTGTCCAACTATACTGAGCCCCTCCACACAACTCCGCAGAAACTTACTAAGCACTTATACAACTTGGTTACCCAGTCGCTAAAGATTCGTGAGAACGTATCCGAATAACGCTGAAGGGTTGCTTAGGTCATACCTCCCTTCATCAACGTCTTAGCCTTACAAGGGAGGTCTTTCAGGCAAGGCCACGCTTTTTCAAAACGGTTTTTTGCATATTGTAGGGACGCATGTAGGGAACACAAAACCATGTTTCATTTTCGCTGAACGGTTATAGCAGTACCAAAAAAGAAGCATAAGGTACTGTTAATGGTTCGATCCCCCGTGGCGACTAAATTTTGCATTTGGGTTGGCGCCTACGGTTTGGTGCCAAATCGCGCTAAATGTCAAAATCAGATGTCAATTCATCGTCAGGACCATTTTGAAGCCAACAAGTGGCCGCCAACCTTGATTGCAAAATTTAGTCGCCGCGGGGGATCGAACCATCAAGCATTCACCACTTTTTTGTACTACTAAAACCGTTCAGCGAAAACGAAACATGGTTTTGTGGTCCATACATGCGTCCCTACAATATGCAAAAACCGTTTCCAAAAAGCGCGGCTTGCCCTGAAAGACCTCCCTTGTTAGATGAGCCAAGATAGACAAGGCACCGGAACTTTTCAAACTGACCAAAAACTCATGGCATAAGCTTTTCAACGAGTCATATACCTACCGGATTCCAAGAGCAGTTATCTTGCGAAACATCGCAGGATTTTAACACTCGCTGGGAAGAGGTCTAATAAAAAAAGACTGGGAGTAGGGAATGTAGGGAAGAGAATTTTGGGATATTTCATAGCAGGCTTGCATGCCATGCAAAGATTATTGCAAAAATGTTTCTTCAATAAAGACAAAATTCAAGATCAGTAGTTTATTAAATAACAAGCAGGACATTTACCAAGTGGGACTGACCATAAGCAGGGTCCATCCCATCACGCGACCATCAGCTTTCCCCCAATACGACTCACCTACCACACCCGACCATTACCTTCCCCCCCACCATAGCTACTTCCACGATATTTGATCTGAGATCACCCGGAATTCGGCACAACCCACCTCCGCCCGATAGAATACGACTCACCTACCACACCCGACCATTACCTTCCCCCCTCCCATGATGCTACTCCAACGATTATTTATTCTGAGATCACCCGAATTTTTTCGTTCACATCCCCCTTCCGCTCCGCTTTTTCTGCAAAACCAGCCGTCTAAGTCCAGGCGAGTGTGAGGGGCCGTTAAATATTGTCCCAAAAACGGCAAATCCTGCAATTTTTCCTTGACGCGTCTTGCATAAAGTTTAGTACTCGCCAAAAAACAAACCCTCTTCCACAACGACTAAATCAGCCTCCACAAAACCATGAACACAACCCCACCCCCACCCGTACCTTGTTAGGCCTTTTTACCTTCTCCAACCTCAAATGGGACTCCCATTCGTACCTCTACCTCATGAGACAAGACTCATTATGTGACTCAGCACTGAATATGCATAAGAAATTTTGCTCAGTATTCAAAAAAAAACAACCGTGTATTTTGACTTATGGTTTTGGTATGGCTCACTTATTGACTTCGTCACTCTTTCGTGATGACTTCTTTTCTTTTCTTCGAGTAAATTACGACCCTCCTCAAAGTTTCTTCAAGCATAGCACAAAATAGCATTTTCATGGCCGTTTAGCTATGCCTGAAGCCTTATCTTTCCTGATAATCAAAAAAGGGAAGCAGCCCTCTTACTTTAATTCTTCGTTTGAGGTTGCTTCCGTCCGTCAGTCCCATATCGGCGCCAATTCCCAGAGCTGCTGGCTCTGAGTGATCTCCTGACGTGCCATGTCGTAGAGGAGCCATAAGACGAACTGCTCACGAGAAGGTGCGGCAGATGTGGGTGCTGGTGCAACTGCAGGCAACTGCTCCTCTGTGTACTCATTCTTGTTGGAAGTGGATATCGCAGCAGGTAATTCGTTCACATGTTCGGATGGAGGCGGTGCAGGTTGGGCAGCAGATGATGTAGATGGTGCAATAGCATATCCATTGTCAGGAGATGGCGCCGACTGTTCTGGTAATGATTGTGAGGGTTCAATTGCTGTGGAATGTGCAGGTGATGATTCTAGAGAGTATTCGTGCTTGTCAGACGTTGGCATGACAGCCGGCGCCACCTCTACTGCCGGCTCAGGTGGAGGAAGTGCTTCGGTGACTGGCTCAGATGGTCGCTGTACTTCGGCCGCTGGCTCCGTTGGAGGCGGTAGTTCAACCACAGGCTCAGATGGACGCTGCACTTGAACCGCTGGCTCAGGTGGCGGTACTTCGACCACTGGCTCAGATGGACGCTGCACTTCGACCGGTGGCTCAGGTGGAGACGGGTCGGGTTGTGCAGCGGTCTGTGGTGGAACAGGAGCAGACACAGAGTCAGGAGATGGCGCCGACTCTATTGGGGATGATGAAGGGGAAATTTCTGGTAACACTGTAGAATGAGGAGCCACAGCGAGCACTGCACAAGGAGGGCAATTCTTGTGACCTGTTACTGCTCCATCAACACTCTTTGGAAGTGGATACGGTATCTCTCGTGGTCCAGATGCTGCCGTGCTCGACAAATTTCGGGATGGCGAAGCCGCTGATTCCTCGAACGTTGTTGATTCTGAAAGCAACTATTCAAAAATACATAAATCTAAAATAAAATAACGTCAGCTTGAAAAGTGTAGGGTTAGAACTAGAAGCAAGCTTGAACAGAGCTCAAATCGAATATTTCAGGGTTCGGAAATTATGCTGAGTTTGGTCTGCTTAGGACTTCTGCAAAAACGAAAACAGCATTATAAATTTTGCTCGATTTTGCAAAAAAAATAACAATATTGACCAAATTGGATAGTTTGCAGAAACTCTTTCACATCGACATCCAATGAGCAGATGGACATCCCTTCATGAAGCAACCAGTTTGGTTGACGCGCATCGTCGCGTGTGTCGCACAATACTCCTCGGTGGATTGGGCTTAACTTTATGAATCATCACATCCCACGTTTAACAGCCACTTCTCCTAATTTGTCCGCTCTTCTCACTCAGCGTCCTCCATAAAGATGCTTTGAAGCTGACGCAAAAACATTAGCTACCAACAAAACTGCCGAGACTCTGCTTCTAACGGGATGCTGGTTGAAATGAAGTGGCTAATGCCGCTAACGAATAGCAGTCATTCAATTTTTCCTTATATAAACCACTATTTAATGTGGCGCCCAGTAGATACATCTGTGTGCGTAGGTATGCCAGTCGATATAGCATCCACCTGTCCACCTGCAAGTGCCCATTCGGTAACGGAAGTAGTGATGGGACAAACTAATTGCTCTTAGGAAATAGGAAACGGTTGCTGTTAGGTTTTGTCCAAATGGATTTGATTGTGGTAACATATTATTCAAGGCACGCCCGGGATCAATCTGGTGTGGTTCTTGCACACGAATGTGAATGTATTGGTGCGAAATGGGCCGGCAGTGAAGAAAAAAGGAAAAGAATCCGTCGAAAACGCTCAGGTTGAGGGCTCACTCACCTTCCTAATGCGGCTGTGCTAAGACGGCGAGAGACTGAGCGTCTACAGGACAGTATGAAGGCGAAAGAGCGCAACAGAAGGGGGCCTACTGTGGACGGGCTGGGTTGCAGCTGCTGCAGCTAAATTGGCGTGACCCTATTACCCTTGTCGAACCATTTCCATGCACGGGAGCGCCACATCAATGATTGTCCTCTAGGGATCCACCCAACAAACCGAAGGGAAATGTTCACATGACCTCTGCCAGGGTTGTCCCTTGAAATAAATCAGATACTCGCAGTTATCTCAAAATGTTGTGGCTCTCTACTGGGAACCAGCTTTTGCAGAAAACACGACCCATATGCCAGTGAAGAAGTGTTAAACAGCAGACCAGGGAAGAAATGATGGAGTGGACAACTATTTCCCAGCGCTCACGAAATCTTTGCTAATAGGTATTGTTTGTTATAAGTGGAAGGTTTCTTTGTTTAACACGTTGACGACATCGCGCGTTTTGGTTTTTGCACCGCGTGGGACCAGAGCGATTTTGCGAGCGCCGCCGCCGCACACCAAATCCATGGATTTTGAGCTGTAAATACGCAATACTTAGATGCGATGAAGTGTTTTCAATAATGTTCGATCTGTCTAACTTATCGGGAGTTACAGTAATGGAAGTTCGACCGAAATGACGTGTTAAGGCCATGAAAAGGCAAATTTTACTTACTTTCCCTTTAGTGGTTCCAAAATTAATTTGGACGTGGTTGTTTCAGTAAAAACACATATCTTCCCATACGAATAGGTTTGTATTAGCTTCGATTATTCTTTTTCAACATGTTACTGAACACATATCCGTAAGTTCTGGAAAACCTCTGCCAAACTAAAGAATATTTGGCCTTTCTGTGAGCCATGTGGTTTTTAAGTATGCTAATGTATGCCTAGAATGAGTACAAAGACCTTAGGAATAAGTCGCGCAAGCGCAAGAAAAAGGGATGACTTGGGTGGGACGCGTTACCGCGTCACAATGTCCCACGAGGTGCGCAAAGTGGGACGCGTTACCGCGTCACGCTGTCGTCAACGTGTTAAGATGTCAGATAGATTGTGAAGCGAAAATATGGGTGCGGCAACGCATGGAGAGGGATATAGAAGCAAAAGGGAGACTGTGAAAAAACTCAAAATAATTCTAATGAAATTCTAAGGTCCTCGGGACCCTAAAAGAGTCTGTTGTACATAATCTGTCCACTGCGCGTGTGAATGTGTGTTTGGTCAGAGATTCCTGGCTCCTGTTCGCTATAGTCGCAAGGCATTCAAGCTAGTAAGTGATGAAAGCGATAGGAACATAAAGAGTGGGTGATAGAGATAATGGCAAGTGATGAAGACAGTAATGGATCCCAGAAGACAACGATCGCCGATCTTGATGTGTCATCCATGTGAGTGGAACGGCATTGGGTAAGGCAGATACCCCAAAGGTGGGTGGAAAAAGTGATCGCTACTTATGAAATCCTACAGTGGGTGTTAGGAAGCAGGGGCCGTTTATTCAAGAACTCCACACCTTTCCTCTCATTCCAGCAATTTTTGATGAGACTTGTGAAAAATTCTCGGATTCTGTATGCAACCCATGGAAGGCTGACTCTGTTCCCAACCTCACAGAACCCCCTTTCCTTGGAACCCCAGTTAGCTTAGCCTTAGCGGTCAAATTAATTTTAACCGGTTGTACCGGAAATGGGGGAAAATGTTCCAGCCATATTTAACCTCTGGCTCTAAAAATGGCACTGAAGAACAGAGGAGGAAGTGAGATCGTAGGGGATGTTGTCATGTTCAATATTTCTTAACACGTTGACGACCGTGTGGTATGATGTCATACCACACTCTTTCGGCCACGTGGGACCGTGTGACATGATGTCATGTCACAGTCTTTTTTAAGCTGGTTTTCAAACATTTTAGGTAACTTATTTACGTGATGTATGCGCCATACTTAGGCATTGTTACAAAAGGCGTGGTCCCTGGAAAGAAGCTTCGGTTGATGGGCTATCGAGTTTTTCTAAAAATGTTTGAATAATGATCAAATCACAGGAATCGCTAAAATGGCCAAAATCGCATAATCGGAGACCTACCACACAAGAAAGATAACAAATACACACTTCCTGAGAAAAAGGAGTTCTCGTTCTCGTGGGACCGTGTGACATGATGTCATGTCACACTCGCGCGGTCAAAATAATGCGCGCGGTCCCACACGCCAGACAGCGAAAAATAGCGCGGTCGTCAACGTGTTAATCGTTAGCAGGTCTTATCAGTCAGTATCGCTAAGGGCCACCCACCATCAAAGTTAATACATATCAGCCCATTTGCTATTGCGAATGCCTTACCATTAAGGCGAAGGATGATGACCTTAACATTCTTCCCTAACGGTGTCCCTTATCAGTTTTTACCCATTGTAATAACTCTCTCTAACTGCTATCCATGTCCCAGTCCGAGCCCGTAAGGCAGCACCGTTAGGGTCCTCCTCAGCCCATTACGGATTTGAAACAAACAGGGACATGCTCAGCGCGAGAACACAGCAAACCACTAGGCCGAAACTGATCAAGATAGTGTGGAACTTATTTATAGACTTTATTTATCGCCATTGCCAAAATCCCAACATATAGCCGGAGGGATTCTATTAGAACAATGTTAAAGAAGACAAAAATCGTTAGTAAAACAACCTGGTTGAACAGGACATCTCCTGTGTTGCAAGGTAGTAGTACTTTCAGGCGTCGTCGAAGTCGTAACAAATATCGGCACAATTCGTGGAACGCCGGTAAAGACGAGCCGGTTAGGACGGTCTTCTGTTATCTGGTTAGTGAGCAGACTGTTAGAAGTCGAGATAGGTGGACGTGTCGGAAGTGCCGAAAGGCCTTCAAAGGTTAAGTATTAAGTTATTAAAAACTGCACAGCGGCTTCGCTTATCAAACGAAACAACAACTTTGAAAAGTTGAAAGACAGACAAATAAAAGAAGTATTGAGTGGAGAGTAGTGGAATTAAAATAGCTCTGAGTTATTGTTATGAGTTGTTAGAGCATACCATCGTATCCGTTGGGGAACTCGTCCACTTTGTTGTTATTCAAGGACCAATCAACACTAACAGCCTTTGCCTCTGAAGCTTATTAGTGAAACGTATAAGCAACTGTTCGTGTTTGCAAATCTACCTTCTGAGTATCCGCTTCTCTCGACAGGAGCGATTACTGCCGCATCTGTTTGTTCTCCATCCGTCCCACTTTGGTTAGCCTGAAACACTTCCAAATACCTTCACAGGATCAATACCGCAATCGGCGATGGTCAATCGCAACTCGTTGGGTCGGTTTCCATTCGGCGTTACAAGATGACATGCGTATGTGACAACCCATATTGACCTTTATAGCCATTCATAGGAGCTACTGTTGATGTTCGACATGTTTCTATCCTCTGCGCAGCTCTGATACCCGGTAACTGATCCAAAATACGGATATATTACCCTCCACGGAGGTGGATGGCGCTCAATGAGTCTCTGCAGCGTCTGCCATTTCATCAGCGGAGTGGCACATTTCGGTCAAAAATATCTACAGCTCGTAATGATCTCAAAAGGGCGTAGGCAGAGCCACTTTGGAAGAACGAGAATATTCGTGCTTGGTTCTCAGAGATTCTTTTCAGTACATATGTTAATAAAAATCAAATCAGACCCAAATGCTGTCGCTTGATGCGCTAAATGTGCAACGATTATCCCGTAGATGAATTGTCAGTGAAGATCTGCTGTAGAACCCGTTACAGCTGCGCAACCATATAAATAACTCTTGACCTCGCAGTTCAATGAGTATAGCACTAAACTTTGGGCAGAACACCATAATGTGCCCGTTTTCCACGTTTTGCCCATCATTTCGAATAACGGCCAGTTTAGGGTCAGGTCACGTGTGCCGACACCGATTACAGCTAAAGAAATCTGTTCTTCAATTCAAACCAGGAATTACTGGACAAGGGCTAAGCGTCACAATTTTTGGTTCCACAGATTCCATCTTACATCCTCTCAGAGCAAAACGTCTAAAGTGAAGAGTATTGGAGAAGTGACCAGTTCTCTATCAGGGTCCGCTCCTTCGTGGTATTCACCTAAACTCTACTGAGAATTTTTTAAGTTTTAACTGACTAAACTAAAATCTGAGTTCAAACTGACTAGCGCTCTGTGTGGCAGCGGACCTTTCCGCTCAAAGGGTGGAACCGACGGCCTCTGAAGACGACGATTCAGTCGAAACGTTAGGCCATTAATAAAAGTTCCACCGAACAACCTGTAAGGCACAAGAAATTTATTAAACTTACAACAGACATGCCGAGGTTACAAGAAGAGAGAAGTTGGAGAATCTACTGGGAATGGTTGTTCCCTTGAAGAGTTCTGTTATCACTTGAAGGGGCTGTCAAAGAGGATTCCTGTCATCGAGTGAAAGCTACTATTACGGGATTGCGTTGATAGGGCTTTGCATGTTGGGTTCCTAAGCTGCGTTGCTTCCTTCCCATACTGCGAGTGGACAAAGTCGGTCCGATCTGAACGGCTATCCCCCTGATTTAGCTCCCCACCGCTTCCTCATTCTCTTCCTGCACTTCACGACAGATGAAGTGATATGACAAGTCGATCAACAACAACATAGATGCAAATTCATGTTGAAGCCGACAAACACCCTCAGCTGGTTCGCCTACATCTCGTCAGTCAACAAAAACCAGAAAATAAATTAGCGATGAAGCACGAAAAGAAGGTGTGCCATTTTGTTTTGTCAATAAAAAATTTATGCACAGCTAAAACACTTTACCGAATAATTCCGCGATGTCACAGTGTTTGCTCGCTACACACTCCCTTCCTCAGTGCCTGCTAGTATCACTATGAAATAGTGAAACACAAGGCGATGCGTCTAGTATCCCCACACAGTGAACAGCAAACCAGTTAAGGCGTCAGATTAGACACCTCTCGATGCTATCTTCGTTCCGTTTCCAATTCGATCTGATTAATAGCCAACTTGTTAGCGTCATGCTGTCAATCAGATCTCGTTCCATCGCAGCTTCACACACCGCGCCGAAACGAAAGGGACAACAGCCTCCAAGATGGTTAAATCTTTTTACTTTAACGAAAACGATCAACTCCATAGTGTAACTCCCGCATTGGTTATAGCATCGTTGAGTCGACTTTTCGGCAAAATTTTATGACACGGAGATCCGTTTTACTTCGACGCCAGATAGTTTGCGCATGAAGGTTCAGGAATGCAAAGATCCATTTCTCTGAACATCGTCTGTCCGAGGCTATCAGGGGTAGAGAATTGCATGATCCAATGACCGTCTGCTTGAACGCTTTCCCGGTAGACCCCAGGTGACGAGCGATTCATTCACGCCTGTCTCCTTTGCGCAGGAAAATGACGTCCGAGAATTTGGATTTTTATTGCTGACCTGTTCCAGAATCATCTCATCCGCTATGCCTTACAATCTTGTGATGCGCGACTCTACGAGTTTCAAGGAGATTCAAAAGCCAGGAAATCTTGCTATTTCTCCACTTCGCAAGAATAGTAAATATTACGTCCCAACATCACTATCGCGGCTCCCTTTATCTCCTGCACCACGAAACTTGGTGCAAAAGAGCAAACAATAGAAAATTAGAATTTGGGTGCCCTCTTTGCACGCATTGGCGCCCACACGATTTTTCAGTGTCTCCAAAAAAACACATCCTAATTCGGGGAACAATATGCCAAAATAATTAGAATCCCAGGCGGAAATTGATAATATTTCTTTTGCCCTCAATTACCATTTATTACTTATGATTATTTACCGCCATCAAGCAAAGCGAAAACCCGTTCGCCCAGTAAAGGAGGAACTCTGGGACAACATCGAAAAATTTCAACTCTCCATTCCAAAATCCTTGATGGGGTTGAATTCAGACCTTTACGAGAATTCTAGCAGCTAGCATTGCAAGCAAAAACCAGCTTCACACATAGGGAGCAACATGCCCTACAAACCTCACTCGAAAGAAAAACTTTTAATACGGAGACCGCGCGTGTTTTAGATTTTGCGGACGATTAGGACTTCAGCAAAAGGGAATTCAGGGATCTTACCAAGTAAATTGGGAAGAAAAACCGACTGTGTAAGCAGAAGAAATCTTATTGAATTAGACAGAAAGAAAAGCAAGAGGAAAACTTGATATTTTTCTCGAAATGTGGGTTGTAAGGTGCTACACGATCGAGGGACCGCAGTCCACATGTGGGGTGAATGGGTTCCCAAGTGTCAACATCCGAAAATCTCCACAGTGAAACGACAGCAGTGGTATTTATGCAAAAATCGTGTTCACCATACTGTACTCTTGATCATATACTATTGCCACAAATCTGAAATCTGCGCACACGAACCCTATACTTGGGGTGTCGCCCAGCTTCGGACGATATTGTGGCCAGTGTGTTAATTTTGCAAACCCTTTAGCATAAGACCTTACCTTGGATTCTTTCCATTATTATCCACAACCGAGGAAGCGAGGATAGTTTTGTTACATGAAAATTCTATGAGGAAAAAATAAACGGACAAACCTCTTGTACTGTGCCAGCAGATTTGCCATACTTGGCAACTTTGGCACGATTAAGCTCCTGCTTGATGATTTTTTCAGCAATCTCTTTTGCCTCCTTAGCGTTGAAGACTTTTTTCTTCGTTTTCGACGCCTCCTCTGCAAAGCAAGACAATGAACTGACTCAGCAAATATGATCTGTTTTCTTATTAGTGTTTTATGCAATGTGAGACTAGGCAGAATCAGCACTACGCAGCACCGCTCGATTTGCCTTGCTGCTCTTTGATAGTAAGCGGGATCACTGTTTCTCCTCTCGCTCGGGAACTTCTGTTAACCTTTTACCTTTTAGAATTGTCGGATTTCCTGGAAGATATTCTGTGGTATTTGCTCCTACCCTCAGTAATTTCATTCCTACGCCTTGGCTGCTGCGACAAAACATCCAGGAAAGATCAATTCATTTGCGAGCACCGTATTCCTGTTCCCATTATTAGGGAAGTGTGGTCATACACTTGGATTTTACTCCTTAAAAGCTAAGCTGATTGTCACGTGGTGCTCTTTTATCTCACAGAGCACCAGGTCGAGGAATCTGAGAAAAAGGGAAAAGTTTTATACATTAAATGCAGGTCAAACCCCCCATTGGACCTGCCTGCATTTAATGGATGGACCTCTCCTATCTGCCATCAAAAGCGTGAAGTCATGGCAATCACATGCAGATACAGGAAATGGTTTTGCGAGAACTAGAGGAGTAACTGGTAGAGTAATCGACATTATTTAATTACTATTAGGTTTGCGCCACGTACTCTGCTTTCACTCAGAAACACAACGAGTTTCGAAAGCAGTTTGTTCCATACAACGAATCGCGGTGGCTCATGTTCATTTTAAGACTTTAAGCCGACTAAATATAAATGTATAAGCTAAATTCTTCCACCTCTACATATCCTTGCTTTTCGTTTTATGCTCAAACAGCATCATTTAGAAGCCCTTCCTGAAATTATGGCTAAAAAGATTTATAATTGTTGGGCAATTGCTATCGTCATGCACTCTTTGGGCCTCGTTTACCTTTTTTGCATAGGATCGCAAGTCAACAGCCATTGAATTCTCGCGATTCATAATCTCATAGGAGTAGCTAATGCGCTTGAATTTAATTACATGACAAAGCGGCTTCTCGATTTTTGAGGTCAACGATCCACTTAAACACTACACCACGCAGAAAAACAAGTTCTTTCATCAGAACCTTCC
>MU868680.1:61246-76978 GCA_036418205.1 Ostertagia ostertagi | reverse complement strand
ACACAACAGACAAAAGAAAGGTGTGGACGTGGCTACACTTTCGAGCAAAAAATGTCTCAGTTTTCGAGAGAATTTCTTTTCACAAACAAGGTTTCTTAATTCTCCATTGAAGAATGACCTCGGAAAATCTTCAACACATCCCAAACAATATCCATTGAAAGTTTAATTCTGAAAGAAGACTGGAATTCCGGGCACTGTTCGATGAAATTGAAATGTTTCCCCAAAATGCGAAGTTTAAATTGACCAAAAAGCAATGATGAACATCCAGAGCTCTTCTTTGTTCCATAACCTACAGGATTCCAGAAAAGATTGTTAACCGTATTGGAGCTTTGACTCAATTTTTGCGCAATATGACTGCTTGACGATTCCTGGTCCTTTTTGCTACAGTTTACCTTTTTTCAAAACTAAACTGTCTTTTTATCTTGTGGGAACATTAAGGTGAAAGCCTGATAACTGCGAATCAGTTTCATGAAGCAAAAATGAATTTCAACGAAGAAACACGGGGTGGCTGTATCATTTTTGAACATAGGAAAATCGACCTCTTCTGAAAAAATAAGCACAAAATTTTTAGTGTTTTCGACATGGATTTTTGTGTTGATATCTGAACTCGCCATGAAATTTGTCACATTTTCTATCTGGACAGTTTTTCAGAAACTCTATGAACTTTAAGTTTTCGAACAAATTTTAGGTGGCTGTATCATTATTGAACGCAGTGTATGATATGAAGAGTGGTTTCTTGCAGATGATTAGAGCACCACACAGAAACGAACCATCAGTAGGAAGTAAATGTAGATCACCACCACAGACGAAGGATTCTTCACCAGACCTGCAGACTAGAAACCATAACTTTTTTTGAGAACGGTGGATTAGTTGATTTTGAGGATTTTGAGACGTTGACAACGTTGAATTTTGTCAGCTCATGCAAGTCACGTCAAGGGCGTCTCACCATATTACCTACCATATTCTGTTGCGCATATTTGTTTGCTCTTCACAAGAGGTCATTAGAGCTGAGCTTCCTTTCTGTAACGCGTAAACGAACGTTCGCAGCCAGGGTTAACCCTCCTTTTCAAAGTCCAACGACGGAGTTAGTATTTGGTCTACAGGTAGGGAAGGGTGATATACGCAGGAACCAACATCGCAATCCGTGGAGAACTTTGGGTGAAAGAAGGTAGGACATGGTGAAGGTTGGAAGGGTCGTAGACTTATGAAAAAGGTGACTGGCTGGAGCCTCAACGGGAATGACAAAATGTTGGACGGATGCGATCGAAGCTCGCAGACCAATGCTTGAGCTTCCAGTAGCGAACGATTAGAACGAGATAGTTTCTTGCCGCGATAACAAGTAAAAGGTATAGCCTTCAAGATTTCCCTTGGCTCATAAATACAAACAAGTGCATGCGTAACTAATTCTGCTCTGACAAGTGAGTGCATGACGCATTTCAGAACAGAAGTAGTTCCAGCGAACTGGCCCATATTTGACTGTCCCAGGCACAAATATTGCTCTGCAGGGAACCCGATGTTTTTGGACCATACGTACGCAAGAAAAAGGGTTACCACTTGGGTGAGTTGACTTCTCAAGGCTCGTAAGAAAATTTCGCTTATAAGAAAGGAAGAAGCACTTCATAAGCAGATGGGGTATGAACAGAATTTTGCCTCAGACGTTACACGCACCCGCAAATCTCACTTGCCGCGCGAGTGCGCCACACTTTCCGCTACCCGAACACTGTTTCGTCCTAACTTGCCCGGTAACGGTGACTCGGGGGAAAGCTTTGTTCATAACGAAGCATCTCTGTGAAACATTAACTGCGGCATCAAAACAGCGGTTAACAAACAAAAAAGAAAAAAAGAAAAAAGGCATGTTGACTATTCAGCACGGAAAGTGCCAACTATGTTTAGAGCGCAAAACTTGTGGTTTGTTAGGATGCTCACCTTTTCCACGAATTGAACTATAAGAGATTTGTAGGCATTTGTTTGAAAGAGAGAGAACAGCTAGAAAAACCCATGCAAGCAGAAAACGACTACTTTGTGACTGTTTATTCTTCGAATTAGTTTCAGTGTTAGGTGGGAAACACTACTGCATTTCTCGCTTATGCGCGCTAAAGAATTGCAGAATTTTTCGAAGACGTTTATAACAGTTCAAATCCCAAATATTCGCGTGCCGTCAAAAATCCGCAAGACCGCAGATCACCGAAAACGCCAGCGATGCTATTTCTTGATGCAATCAGTTCTGAAACTAGCAAGTGTTCGATAAAAAGCTCCATCTACAGATTTGTTCCCACAGTTTTTACGCGCATCGAAAAACCGCAAAATTGGAAAATCAGGAAAGTTAAAAAGGTAAAATGAAAACCAGCATGTGCACAAAAACGGACCGAGGGGACAATTTTCAGAAGGACTGACTTTCACATAAGTTTGATTTTTTTCAAGAATTGAACTTATTTGAGGTTTTCATATTTCATATCACTTCTCCAAAGTTCGTATTTGAACAAAATTATGATCGTCCAAAGAAAGAAGGCGCGCACTTCTCAGAAATCTAACAGGAATGGTCGATTGGTCAGTCCGGCCATTTGTAATGAGATGTAGTCCGATGCACGCGTCTTGCGACGCTGAGCTCAAATCCGTTTTCGTTTTTGCCGAACGATTCTCTGAAAGAAGTTACGAGGGATTCTTCTCACTGTGCTTTCTCACTGTGGAGCCCTCTACATCCCCCTACCCACCTCGGTTTCAGTAAAACGTGTGGGAGAGCGCATATGTTCGTGAGCCCGTTAGCAGGATGAAAATCGTGTCGAGGACGTGGTCGCAGAAGTACGACCCCCCCCCCCCCTGAAATCGAGGTCTGGCACGACCCCCTAAAACAGAGCATAAATTAATTCAATTAATTAATCAAAAAAATTCCTGCAAATAATATTGTAAACGCCTTCTCTTGTCATCTATGCACTTTCTTTCATCGCTGCACACTTTTGTGTATTTACTGAAATATCGACTCGAGGAAAGAGGCATTAACTTTGTGTGACCTCAAAGGCAGGTTCGTTCAGAAATGCACAGAAATCCTGAAGGCACGGGGTTGCGATTCAATCTTAATTCCTGCTTGAGTATATCAAAACAGCCGAGTGTATATCAAACGGCCGATTCAACGGCAGCTGCGGCGCGATTGTCACTGGGTCAGATTTGCTGAAATCCCGAAAAAAACCGTCGAAATCTACACCCTCGATGAAAAGGTTCCATTCCTCCATTTCCAACCTTTTGAACAGCACGCGGTAGGGTTAGATAGAGCTAGATTTGCTACTATCAGGCAGTATTGGAATTGCTATGAAAGCCTTCCATTCGAAGAGATATAGTCTCTCAAAATCGTCGAGGCGTCGAGGATGCTGAAATTTTCATGCGAGTTTTTGCCACTTAAAAGGCAATATCTCTCTAATTTCGCAAGATCTTGAAAAAACGAAGACAGTTTTGGAAAGCGGAAGGTTTGCGCTTTCTAACAGTATGTTTAGCTTCCTTCTACATTTTCTAGTTGAGGAGATATTTGCGTCGAGGATCTATCGAGGATGATTCTCGGCCGCTCAAAAAGCCGCTCCCTTCTTCACCATTGCAAGTGTAATTCGTTGGCAACGCTCGAAATGTGTCTAGAATACATTTTCCAACATAAGCGATAAGAAAAGGGGCAATCGTCATCCGATCTCGTCTCAGTATAGGCCATGCATCCGACCTCCACTCAAGTTGTAGAATCTATTGAAAGGTGTTATACATATGATGATGACCTGTTGACAGAAAGTGTAACACATCTCGTAACTCCTGTAACCTAAGGAACAGCTTCATTTGTCCAAGGCCTTCTAAACTATTGTCGTTTTTGCGACAGCGTCCCTAACAACAGTGTCATTCTCAACGAGGTATTAAGGGCGAGGGAGCGGGCGGTAGAGGAGGTGCCTTTGCAGCGCGTGTGCACATGTGGCCCGTTCCTTGCGGAGATGCACTTTCATTCTTTGTACTGCTTTCAAATACGTCCTTCTCATGAAGGTAGAGGAATGGAGCGACTGAACCTGCAAAGAATATTTCAATCATCTTTCCTCTTCGTTTTCTGCTGCGCTACACCCTCTTACTCCTATCTGCACCACGATGCCACTGATGTTACTGACCCCCACGAGTACGACCCCCATGACCCAGCCCTGACAAGTACGACCCCCCTGTCGAGGATTTCCTCGACCGATACCCCCAGTACCCGTTAGTGTAGTGGATTGCTTTCGTGATATTTGGGTGTTCGAATCCCTGAGTGCCGACAAATTTTGCATTTTTTCATGACTCCCATACAGCTTCAATTCAACTGCTCCCTCCTCGCGAGCGTCGCGTGAGCTCCAAGAGGAATGAAAATTTCTGGAATGTTTCAAGGAAAGGATGTAAATTATTTCTAACCAGATTAGTCCCCCGTCAACCGCCGGGACCTTCCTTTCCTGTGCAAGCTTTCTATCCTCCGCTATGGTCCCTTCCTCCTGTGACACCAAACCTCGTGGAAGTGACGCGTATGCAACACATGGTGTTTCAAACAGTAGAAGGGACACAATCATGATATGACGGTAGATTTTTCGCTTCCCTTCCTCATCCTCCCTTCCTCTCTCCACTGCCCTCCAGCTGCCACTGCAGCACCATGTGGAATGAACGGAAGTGTGCTAAGCAGGTGTTTATAAGAGTGTTATCACAACTATGCTACAAAACATTGATATCTCAAATCCTGTAAGCTACCCGATTTGTTAGCGGTTTGTTTATCCCATGAGCTTCCTTCTCACTCACTTCATTTTGCGGACGGACACACATACACACACACACACACGCACACACACACATACAGATACACAAACCGACACACAAAGTTAGCGCTTTATATAAATAGAGATATACTCTAGACTCGGCTAACTCGTTGTCCGTGTATGGGTTGTGGGTGGAGTGATGGTGTATCACGAAATTAATAGCGCGCTGACCAGCCGTCATCAGTAGGTTAGTTTTAGGTTATGATATATGGCGCTGGGTTGGGAACATATTTGGCGAGTGACAGAGAAACATATCCGAGAACAACTGATGGTGATAAGAGGCGTTAGGATGCAAATGTTACAGAATTCAGTGCGTGTGGTCCACCAGCATTTGAGCGTTGGCTGTAAAATATGATGTAGGGGGTGCGGCAGGAACATATTTTACGGATGACGGGAATCCTAACACCTGATAGGGGCTGTAAGAGGCATCAGAAGGAAAGGGTCACAAGTTGATGGCTTGCGTCCAAGCAGCAGCGAGGCTTTGGCTCATCACTCCGGCTTCCACGTCGATTTGCTAGCGCTAGCTTGAAGCCGAAACGAAAAGGGTGAGGATAGCCAGTTGTTATCAATTAGCCAACTGTACCTCATATATCATGCGGTCCATCTCGATTGGAAGGCAAAAGGGACTGACCACACAGAGCAAGGGGTTTGGTAAAACAAGACAAGAAGGAGTGTACTGGTAGAGGGTTGGATGAGTGTGAGCCCTATAGAAGATATGATACGATGAGATAAGAAGGTGCGGCTGCTTGATAAGAGGTGCACTCCAGAATGAAAACGGGACGATAACGGTATCATATCTAGCACGCTCTTATCGCACCCCTTTCCACATCGATAAGTCTTGGTTTTTGCTGAACGGAAGTGGATTTCGGCGCCTTATCACTCCGTTGATAAGGCGCCACTGCCACTGAAACTTCACGTGTTGTAACATTGGGCAGGACCTCTACACTCCAGTACATAGCTTTCCTTATCGGCCCCATGGGATCCATCGTGACCACTTCCTTCAGGGACGAGATGGATAAAGTGATAAATTCATTAACAATACGATGGAGCTGGAGGAAACTGTGCGTGCATGATGCCGAAGGTCTTCCATTCAGGCAAAGTTACTGGATCTCATGTATCATGCGGTCCTTCTCAACCGGGAGCTAAAAGGGACTGGCTAGGCAGAACAAGGGGTTTGGTGGAAACAAGACAAGAGGAGTGTACTGGAAGAAGGAGAAGTTACTGTGGAATGTAGTGGTGTTCTTCACTACAGCAAGTCCAGGAGACAATACTGAAGTGACTTCATACGATCAAGAATCACTCGAGAGGAAGATGTGTTACTAGTATAGTCCAGGGAATTGGTGTTGCTCACAGCGTTGTTTTGTGCACATGAAGAGTAGCGGACCGTAGCCACTGCTGCTCGAATATGTGGTGCTGGATCATGCGCAGCCGCAATAGCAGGTGTTTACGTTTTGCAACAGGCAAAGAATGGACCCAGTCTGCAGTTGCAAAAACATTTATCAGGATTGTAAGGCACGTAATCCCAGCCTGAACAGTGGCACAGTGACCGCATAGGGATGATCTCTCTGCCCGACCAACAGTACTGGGTTCCTTTGAAACCGCGCATCGGCGGGGACATTTGCTAGGTGCCGAGACATTGGGAATGGACCACCAATTGGAGGATCGCGTGCTCTTCTCAGTTAAGAGCAAATTGAATGTTGTAGTGACCCTGGAACTTATCCGCACTACTTATATGGAAAAGAATAGGAACATGTAATGCACCCAGGACCATCGTTCAACATGATTGTTTTGATAGTCCATGCGATATGTGTGGGGAGGCATAAAGTTGCGGGGCGTACTGACCTCCCAACTCGTGATCGCGGTACACTTTCTGATCAACGTTATTGTGACGCTGTACTCCTCCCTTATGTGCATCTTTTTAGGGTGCATTTGATCCTGACCATTAGTATGAAGGAACAACGTATGAGTGCATTGAGCAGCCTAGGTGGAAAGCTCTCGGAACACGAGGATCTTTAGCGATTGGTTGAGCTTCTCCGCTTCCTTCATTCTATGAAGCAGGTGGGGCATGCTTTCAGGAGAGTGACCCCACCCCCATGCGCCCGTAACTGTCCAGCAATGTCAGTCGCGGTGCTTTAGGCATGGGACGCTTCTTCATAAGAATATCTTACCAACCTTGCAGGAGCACGTAGCATGCTTCGCAGTCCGTTGTGTTCATACACCCCATCAAGAACCAGCTCCTCTCTTTCTGAATGTCTACCATGAGTTGGAGTAGCCTTCACCCATCAACCGCTTCAGACACTGTCTTTGAAGAAAAGTGTCTTTTAAGATCGTCTCATTGCGCGTTTCTGTCAGTATCCCTCTGCACTACAATGTAACACCTAAACGGAATAAAATGTCCCGCACGTAATTTTTCTGCAGGATCCAAAGCAAGGGATTAAGATGACATTGGTTCATGTAGGACGTAGGGAAGCCGTATAATGCCCCAGAGGCGGAAAAAGCAAATAAATTCCTCAAAAACGTGCGAAATAGGAAGTTTTTTGCCGCACGACTCCGATAACGGACGCGAGAACACACTGATGGGCGGAACACAGGCGGCGGAGGCGGAGCTCAGAAAGGAATTGGCAGCCCCAGGGCGCTGAACTAGCGCGCCTTTGGCCACGAAAAGGCCACATCTCGCTTCCTTTGGCCCCTGACTACTGCTTCCACTGGTGCATGTACTTCCATGCTGCGCGCACACTTTATCGTAATCTCTCGCTTTTTTTCAGCTCTAAAATTTTTGTTTCTGTGAGAAAAAATCATTCATGGTTTCAGCTCATACTTATGAGTAGGTAAATAACACAATAACAAAATATGGAAGCTTTTGACCATGAATTAAGGAACTGGAAAGCTCTGAAAAAATAACCACAGCTTCCTTTTTCCTGAATCTATGTCGAAGAGACTTCGAATTTCTCTGACCTGTCGAAAAAGGCTACGGCCTTACTCTTTATTATATGTTGTTCGGGGTTTTGAAAAGAATACGAATTTATTGCAAGAATTTCGGAAATAAGTGACACTTACCCAGAAGGACGTGGAGGCCAGCGCGGTTCTTTGTTGCTATTATACACAAGTATGTAATGTTAGTAGCAACATACAATAAAATAGCGAGTGCAAAACGTTCAACGTTCAGTGCGTTCAAAGCGAATTTTAGCAAGTAGAAGTGTGCTAATGAACCGGTAATGGAGACCTCTGAATTTGGTGCTGGTTGTCTTTGCCGGGATGAAGGGGTCGAACAAACGTCCCACTTAATATCCCACTTAATCCTAGGATCCCACTTAATATGGAACGTTTGTCGTCTATCACGTCACGGTCTCTGTCACGAAATTCACTAATTCTGGAAATTCGCCTGGAGAGACAGGATCAAGTGGTGGTAAATGGTTTATGCTTCGTGAAGTACACACCACACATCATCACACAGAAGCCCTGCCAATAGTGGGCGTGGCGTGCATCGAAATGAGATACTGACGATCAATATTTCGAGTTTGATTTCCAAACAACCCAGAAACTGGAGAAAGTGGGCGATCAAGGAGGCGTGGTGCTGATGTTGGGTGAGAAGAAGGGGGAAGGAGCAAAAAATGGACTGATGAATGTAACGAAAACTTAGTGTGCAACCAGCTGAACAAAACGAGCTTTCTAGCAAGTGCAAGCCTTCCACCCCCAACCTTTTCACCCAGAGAAGCATCAGATTCGGGTCAGATGCGGGTTGATTGATCACATTTCATTCCCGCTATGTTATTGATCGTGAGAGCGGAAAAAAGCCGATAGGTAAATTTTCGTTATTATTAAATTATCGTTATTAAACTATTGTTCATTTCCGCCTAAGCATATCAAGTGATGCACGCAGTAGCATGCGGCGCGAAGCAGGTTTCATACAACTGCTCGCCGATAGCTCACCTCGAGCACATTGAATACAACTGTATAGACTCCTCCAGTACCGTTACCAGTCATCAGGACTCACTGAAAGAAAATAAGATTCGGTGTACCCATGATAGTCTATCACTGTAACCGAAAAGGTAAACATAACTTCATTCGCGGGTTTACAAACCAGTCTTGCTCCGCCCGCTATCGCGCGCACCACGCGGTAGGCCTCAGCAACTGAAGGACTCATAGAGCTCATCATGGATGCGGGTGATAGTCTGCCGAGCTGAACTGGAATATTCACCACAGCTCTGTAAACATCCACTATTTCTTCGTGAAGTCTGATAGTTTAGCAGTAAATAATTCTATGCTGCCAGCTTTGAAACAAAAATGCAAAATGCTTGCTCATAATTTGTGAGCATCAGACGCTTATCATTCACCAGTTTAGCTCCGCCCGCTACCGCGCGCATTGATAGAACTGACAATCGATGAAGCTTTAGGTTTCACCGCTAAATTACAGCTGCTTCGTTTCAGGAAGCGTGGAGCGCTTTCTGAAAACGGTTTTTTGCATGAAATAGGGGCAGGTGCAGTGAACACAGATCTATGGTCCATTTCCGCTAAATGGCCTTCTGAAGGCCAAAAAAAGGAACCCGCCTGTAACCCTGGGTGGCTATGTGAAAATCATTGTGGCCGCTTCACCCGGGAAAACGTGCAACCCTTTTTATACTTGGATATACAAACGTATGTGTGTGTGTTGTCATTACCACCTGGCCGATACATACTATAGGTCATAGTAAAAAGGTCGTAAAAGTGAACTGCTGAGGCAGGTGGCGAAATTCCAATAGTGCACCGGTTTAGCCAAAAATGGATCCTTGTCATGCTACATGCTACGGAGTGTGCGGGAGATTCATAACAGCTATCTGCAGCTTGGATTGTCGGCAGCGACGGATGGCTTAGCGGATAGTGCTGTGGACTGGAGTTTGCACGAGTGGACTGGGTTGGTGGTTCGGGAGCAGGGTCAACCCTATCGTTGTTACTCTTCGGAAATTTTTTACGACCCCCCCCCCTTCAGGGGTGGTTTGATACGACCCCCCCCCCTTTGTATGTAACACTTGTGTAGAGACAGTGTTTACCATCAATATTTATTTCTACGTAAGTCATTAAAGATGAAACTTTAGCAAAATCCACGACAGAAATTCATCGCTGCTTGCAAACACGAAAAAATGAGATGCATTCAAAGATATCCGTGTACTCCAAAGGGTTACCAAACTAGGAGATGAAATAAGCTGAACCAGTGACCGTAATATTGACAACATTACCTGATAAAAACTTATAAGAAGTCAGAAAAAATTATCGCTCCAATTGAAATACTGAAATCCTTCACGTTCTTCAATTGCAACACAATTTTTACACCCCTCTTTCTAAGGCTATAACTTCCTTCATATTCGAGCTTCAGCGCCGAAGTGATTTGATTTGGAAAATTTAAATATTTCTCTCTCCAACCATAGGTAAAAATTCTTCGAAAGTTAATTTAATAAAAATTTAGTACGTTGTTACTTTTTTCTGTCGCAAAGCGACTTTTATTCGAACCCAATACTCAATGTTCTTATAACTTCCTATCGCAACCTAGTCATTTCATTTTTGTGGGAAGACTGAACACGCTCTATAACTCAAGACAACGTTACGACAGCCGGATTCCTACTTTCTTAAAGGAGAACGCCCATGAGCCCTATAAAAAACCCGAAGTTAGGTACGCAAGCAAACGTTTTCTGAAAAGATCAGTAGTTCAAAAATTAGTCCCGTTGTTACTTTTTTGGGGGTTTGCGTTACTATTTCTTTTGGAACCGCGACCTTTTGACCTTCAAACGATCATAACTTCCTTCAAAGTCATGTCGAGTTTTAAATTGAGTGGAAGGCCTAGGCCGAACACGGCTCTGTAATGAGCCACAAGGTTTCAGGCTTTCTAATGCCAAAACTTGACCATTACTGGAAGAAGTGGCAAAATAGTTCTTTCACTACGTAATGAGTAAACCGAAGACTAACCCTGCTACATGCATAATAGGAACATCGTTGAATGAGCAGTCGCTTTTGAAAGTCGGTAACTTACTCGATAACACCTACCTACACAGCATGGTCAAGTCCTCGTTTAGGTGTCTACACAGAAAGCGGTTTCTGTTTGACACTTTCCACCGTTGTCAGTTTGAGTCTTCTAGGCCACATCGGTTTTTATGAACAATCCATCTTATTACCATTATTTTTGCCCAAAATATATTTTGTTGGAAGGGAGAAAAGCGAAAGAAATTTTTTTGCTGCAGATTCCGAAGTACATATGCATGATCAAATTAGAAGCAAACATCGAATTGAAAAAAGATTCCAATTTGGCAGAATAGCCGACGTTTGGTAGCAATGAGCCAATGTAATTCTACGAATACTAGAGCCAGCGATACGTTGACAGCGCCTGGCTGTGGAATCGGTTTGAAAATTCATTCTTTTAAAATTTCCGTCTATCGAGGCATTTCCCTTAATTTTCTTTGAATTTGATGAATTTCTCATCCACATTCCTAGCTCGTTTACTGCAGTTTTTCTCAAATACTTCTAGGGTGTCGCTATAGCAGCTTGGACATGAATCTAAATTAGCTGATTTGGTAAGAACACACCATCCACACAATGGAATGATTTTGGTGGCTTCATTGCTAAAGCCGAAGTCAGAGCCGTACAGTGCTGTAAATGCAATTGATAACACCTTCTAGAATCCAGCCCCAGAATGGGGAGATCTGATTGTGATTACATCTTGCAACGCGATTGTGTTCACTCGCAGCCACTCCACGTCATGTTTGAGTCAGTGTAGCGCATGCGAGAAACACGTGTTGCATATGCAAGAAGAGTTCCTTCCGTCGTAGAAAGGTGCCGAGATTGAGGAAGCGATCTACATACATATACTCAGTACGCTCAAGCGACTACTGTCTCCGTAGTCGAGTGGAGTCAGTTCCGCGCCTTAGGTCAGCATAAAGCAATTGCGTACCGTTTTCCATTAATAGTCCGATTCAATTGGTATTACTAGTGCATAAATATGTACACGTGCACCTGATGACTGGAAGCTGCACAGTTAGGCGATGTAAAAAAACGGTAAGTCAGAATATAGAACTTGTGTGAGAACAAGATGAAATGTAGTTAGTATCCTCAACTGTATGCAGTTCGCACCAGTGAGCAAATTCAGGTTAAGTTTTGAAGCGCTCAGTGCACACTGTGGAGGGTGAAATAGTGATTCATTGCGATGCAGTGGTACAAACTCAAAATATCTGCTTTATTCCAAAATTAAAAGCAGAATATTGTTTATCAGGAAATTTGAAAGAATGGAATGATTTTGATTTTGTAAATGTTAATTGTGGAAAACGTAAGGTACATCTGCTTCACTCCGTTTCTTATGACGATGAACTTCAAATCGATATTGATGCTCGCCGGCTGGAAGGGTGATGGACAACCGGAAGGCGTCTCTGCAATAACGAGATTTTCCATGAAACGCGTCAATACCTTCTAACTTATACACCGCTAACTTGGTGTGTCGGTTTGTATGTCTGTATGTATGTATACAAGGGGGGCCAATGAAAAAAAAGACATTTTGTCTCCACTTTCAGATGGATTTAAGCACACTTTGCTCAATTGAGACCGAGTGTTCCCAACTTAATATTGAAGAGCACATTTCATTCTATAAGAAAATCTTCATGTTGGCCACCCACGTGGACGGCAACAGAAGAATTTGCCCTGGAAACATGGTGCACTGGTCGAGCTCAATGGGGTCTTCGATTCTGTACTAGCCTTGTCTGGGAAAGCTCGTTCGAGGAGATGTTGTCTAGGGGGGAGCTGATAGCGCCCTCTAGAAAAGTATCATACATTAATCGATCGATTGCGTAAGAGCTTCAGGCTGAAGCACTTACAGTAGAGTCTTGAGCCTGACGACGGTGACAGATGACGTCATATTCTGAAGACGGTGAGGGCAGTGAAGGAGGGCCTGCGTTCACTTATAGAGGGACACTTAGGGAATACTCTGCTGAGGAACTCCCGTCAACGCCGGCAATCTCTGCGAAGAAAAAAGGGCCGAAGTCCGACATAGGCAAAATGTCTTTTTTTGCCCCCCCCCCCCCTGTATATAGGTGGTGGTTAAAAAGAGACACTTTGCATGGCGCTATCATCGAACTTTTCGTCGCACAGGGAGCCGATGATAATGAAATTTTACGGCGGTATATTCCCTAGGTGTTCCTCCGTAAAGCAGGTCCTCCTTCACTGCCCCCGCCGTCTTCAGAATATAACTTCTTCTGCAGCCACCGTTGAGCTCAACGAGGCTCACGGTAATCGCTCCGGCCTGAAGCTGCAACATATTTTCTTCAATGGATTAATTGTTGAATAGCTTCCTAGCTTAGATGGTGCTGTGCAAAACCGCTTTTGACCAGCGTTCCAGGGACGTCTTAATGGTCTATGGTACCTCGACGACTTCGTTGAGCTCGTATCGCGCACCATGTTTCCGTGGGAAAATCTTCTGACGCCGTCACTGTAGAAGGCTGATGTAATTTTAGATTATGATATTGGTGTCTCAATATGGTGTCAGGCAGTCCATTGGTATAGCAAAGTGCGATTATGCTGGTGATATGGATGGTGGTAAGTGTTCATTGTTTTGGGCACCCTGTATGTATATGTGACGAAAATGGTGTATCTATGTATGCATGTATGTATGTAGGTAGTATGTACAGGGTGTCCCATAAATATTGCACCACTTTTCTTTGCTTGTAACTTCTTTCAAAATGGATGTATTTCCAAGAGGTTTTGTGAAAATGTTAGCAATACATTTACATATTGAAAGGAATGACATTCATTGGATATGCTCCCCTGTTGTTGTGAGTATGGCTCCCAATTGCCTCGAACGCAACTCTACTGTGGCCCGCATGGCATCCTGGGGTCTCCCTTCGAAACTTTGCCGAAAATAGACTCTAGCTTATCCATGTAGAAGCAATATTAAGCGCAGGCTCAGCCGTATAACATAGCCCACAAAAGATGGTCAACCCATTGAAATCAACCAGATAGGAGAGCCATTCGTTTGAGGATGTGAAATTGGAAAGAGTGCCTTAACAGCGCTCCTGAACAATTTTTGCCTCTTATGCAGAACCTGGGCCCTATTGAAAGGATCATCACCCCTCTTCTAAGATGGCTAGATACCTCAGTAAGAGATGGTGCACGGGAATGTCTTGACCTGATCTAGTATCAAGTGTATCCTATATAGGGACTTGATTTTTGAGGACGGTAGGGTGGTCCCCTGTCCAGCTATGAAAGGTTTGAGTGCAGCTTGGTTGCGGGGTATCCTTTCACTTTCACTAATTCTCAGAGTCACGAGAATCCTCTAAGTTTGAAGATGTGTAGCTCCACTCCATAGAGGGAATTTTGTTGCGTTCGTAAGCAAACGAGAGCCGCTAATCCCCAAGTTTCCGACCACAGCGCCTTTCAATTCTTGGTCGTGCGGTGTCTCGTTCGAGGAGCGTAGTGGTGTTATGCAACCTATCATGGACTGTGAGCAGTTGTTATCCGACCACTCTCCACATGGCTGTGTCAAGGAACTCCGGCGTTCTGGTCAACCTTTCTCGAGCCAACGGGTATTGCAGCCGTTTTGCTTCTTAATGCTTTTCCTGAGATCCAGGATTGAACTCTTCCCCCCCAACTTGTGGGGCGGACACAAGAGTACGTCAGTTGGGCTTTTAATAGTCACGGTAGGCCCGGGAGTTTGAAAATCTGAACAAACAGCGAATACATATATATATATATATATATATATATATATATATATATATATATATATATATATATATATATATATATATATATATATATATATATATATATATATATATATATATATATATATATATATATATATATTTATGTGTGTTTCAACACCCATGTGCTGACGGCATTGGTGTATGGTAGTGAAACGTGGAGCACAATCAAAGAAGAAGAGAGAAAACTGGCGTCAACTCAAAGAGCAATGGAACGATCAATGTGCGCTGTGACGTTAATGCACAAAATTCCTGCTAGTGAAATTCGAAGGCGGACAGGAGTGAAAGATGTGATCGAGACTATATATGACTCGAAAAAGCGATGGGCAGGACACATGAGGACACATTGCTCGTCTTAACGATAACCGTTGGACATCCGAGTGACCAATTGGTATCCCCGCGGAGTAAAAGGCCGCAAGGGAAGACCCCCAGCCAGGTGGAGTGATCCTTTTAAGAAATTTGGACAGAGATGGCAACAAATGGCAAGAAATCGAGACGAATTGCATAGATGCGAGATCAGATCGATTGCATAGATCCGTTGCCGCCCCTGATAGAAGCCGTGTGGATAGGCTGTTTCTAACTTACTCTGTTGGATATCAGCAAAGCATGCTGGAAGCAGCTTAACGCGCAACTTCCATCATGTGCGGCGGTCGCCACGTCAAAATCATACACACGCCTAATCTGACTTTGACATATGCATCATGGACGGTAGTAAACCTCCCTCAATTCAGAGTTAACGTGTTGAGATTAGCTCAGACCAAAGTCAGTTTAGATAACAGGTTCAGAGCGCTTCTCAACACATTAAGTCTTGTTTAACCTACAGTTAGATCATAATCAAAAAAACCATTTTAATTACGAGTTAGAGATAACCTGTAAAGCTAATTCGGAATTAAGCAGAAAAAAAGAGCACGTGGTTGAGGAGACGCAGACGCCACGTTGACCCTCGAGTAAAAAGTACTCCGAAGGACTTTTTACTGGAGGGTCAACGTGGCAAACGTGGTGATCTGCGCCTCCTCAATCCCGTGCTCTTTTTTTTCTCTGACCAGCTCCACTAAGTAGGAATTAAAAATGCAGCTGCAATCGCATAATCCACAGATGCTTTTGTGACCTTTTTTTTCTGAAATATTCGTTCGTTTCCTCATGTTTCGTTGTTCTGTGATCATAAAATAGAGTAGGAAGCTCGCGTTTGATTTAAGATCGATTCGCGATTGTCTTATTCTTTATTT
>MU868680.1:25408-54957 GCA_036418205.1 Ostertagia ostertagi | reverse complement strand
GCGAATTCGGCAAAATAGCTCTCGAATCCACATGATAAATTAGTTATTCGATGAGTAGCTGTGAATTTCTATGTCAGCGTCGTTTTTATTGACATGGAGTTGATTATAAAATAATTTTAGGACTTTTAAGTCGAACCCTACACACTGTGAACTAAATCACATTGTTTGGTGGGATTCTTAACTGGAATGTGGGTTGAGCGACATGCCAGTTCTTCCGTGGGATGTAGAACTCAATTAGACTTTAGATCTTGACTTGGTCGCTTCATAACAGCTTCTTTTTCTGGGTTTAGGAAGGCGGCAGTGAGGAGGTAGGCCTGCATTGGGTCATTTCCGCGATAGAAAACCCATCTTTTTTCGGCTAGTTCTGACTATCGAAGGGAAGCATTGTATTCTACAGACTATTCTTGTACTTAGCCCAACCCACATTTCGCTGGATACCTAGAACTGGGGAATCGCCGAATGGTCGGACACATCTTCATCCATGACATACTTCCACTATTTCTGACTGTTGGAATCTTATACTCAAAATGAGGTTCCCATTTGACAAAACACTTCACAGGGTCCACAACATCATTTCTAGGAAGATAGAAATCTCATTCGTCGCTGAGGACAAAGTTTCACCTCTCGCCTTCGGTCCATGTTAGCCGTTAGTGTGCGGAAGCCAGTTGGGCCATCCTGCTCTTGAAGCCCAACAATGGCTTCTTGTTGGGACATCATCCGTAATATTCACCAGGTCGCGGCCGATGTTGGGCTGCACTTGGACTTTCATATGATTAGGAAAAAACCAGAAAAAGTTGTCTCTTAGTTGGGAATGTCGGGGGTACGGGACGTGCCAACCACCCTTCGAAGTATTTGAGGAGGGCCAATTTTCTTGTGAGGATACTTTTTTGTGAATGATCATTCTTCTTATGCTTACTCGACTCCAATAACGCTAGAAACATTCGATAATATTGCTTCCGTAGAGACTGAACTACTAAGAAACATTTCAATTTCGTATTCCGGATTGTAGGGTTTAAAAAACCTCCCATGGAAAAACTGCTTCCTTTGCATATGAATTCATTTTGAAATTACACATTACTCAATGGTTGAACTAAAATTAACAGAAACAAGTAAACATTGAAGAGTAGGAATCATAATGATAAGGGAAACAAAAAGTTTCCAAACTTTTGACGCGCCATTACTTGAAAAAATCTTATTTCTCAAATATGATTAGGTTTTTGGAAATTATTCTTCCCGTCGTATTCTGAACTTGATTTTGTATGAATATCTAAATTTGGGACAATTTCGTTGTGTGTCGGCCGCGCTAGATCAAAAATAAAAAAGTTTCCAAACTTTTGACCGCTACTGTATATGGTCCGCTCATCAGGCACGCTCCGCTCCTTTTGTGTTATAAAAGTTTTTATATCTCGACATCCAGCTACTATCCGGACTTGTAACCCATACACAAATACATACATATTGCATACATACATGCGTACTCCGCCCACCACAGGAACTCCGCCCCTTTGTATTTTTTCAGATTTTTTCCAAATTGCTCACAATATTCGATTTCAACTCGTATTTTGTATCAAAACCCATACATACATCCACATGCATATATACACACACGCTCCGCCCTATTGTGCAAGCTCCACCCACTCGCCTACGCATTTGGAAATTATCGTTAGATAGAGCTTGAATAGGGCTAGACATTCTCAGCTATTCTAAAAAAATCGGGGTACGGGAAAGGCTTTGTGTTCTTTTCAATAGTTTTAATATAGCTGCTTCGTTAAGGCATTGCTGTACGTTGCATAGTCTGCCCATTTTGGCTGTATCTCACTGTTTGATAAGCGCAGTGAAGTGCACAGCTAAAGTGATGTATGTAAACAACCACCATGCATCGAGTATCGAGGTAATTTAGCGGTCGAATATCTCAAAACGGAATGCCCAGTATTCATTATCATATTTATTCGAGCATCCCATTCATCCTCAAGAACTCTAGAAGGTGTAGCGGTCGAAAGGTGTTTGAGTTTACAATTACAACGCTAATGAAATGATATTGAAATGAAATGCATTATCTACAATCTGGTTTCAAGTGATCTCTACGTTCGTACGCATATATGTCGTTACTATCAGTCCTCATCGTCGTTATCACTTTCTGACCCCCACCAAATATGTTCCGTCCCACCCCTATATCATGCCCAAAATCAGCGCTCCTGACTGACTGCTGCGAAGCGCACTATGAATTTCGTGAAATTTGTGTTTCAGCGCCTCTTATCTGCTCTTATCAGTCGTTATCACTTTGTGACCCCCACCAAATATGTTCCCGTCCCACCCCCTATATCATGTCCCAAAATCAGCTCCTGACGACTGCTGCGAAGCGCACTATGAATTTCGTGAAATTTGTGTTTCAGCGCCTCTTATCTGCTCTTATCAGTCGTTATCACTTTGTGACCCCCACCAAATATGTTCCCGTCCCACCCCCTATATCATATCAAAAAATCAGCTCCTACGACTGCTGCGATGCGTGCTATGAATTTGACACACACAAAAAACAGACAGACAGCGTTTTATATGTGTAGTAGGGATTATCAATCCTTATCAGCTGTTATCGTTTCCGGTTCCCCACCAAATACGCTCCCGTCTCACCCTCCACATCAGGCTTAAAATACAGCGCTCCATGGCTGCAGCGAAGCACGCTATGAATTTCGTGACAAACAGACGCACACATATAGTCATACTGCAAATTACATACATATAGCAAGATACTTGGAAAAAAACCGCTCTACATTATCGAAGAGTAAACTTCACCATCTTTAAGAACTGGCGACTCGTCCAATCTCGAAAAAAGCGCTTGCGCCTGATTGTTTTCCTAAATGATTAATATCCTTCCAGAAAAAGTTGATTTCCTCAAAATTTTGAAAAGGATCATAAAAATTGAATCTAGAAGGTATGAATTACCCTGTGATCTGGAAGTTGCAGTGAGCGTGGCACTTCCAACTCTTCGTCGTCACCTGAGCCATCCTGGGTTGAAGAGTCTCCCGCACGTGAGGGTGCTTGAGCGCTAGAAGAGCGAGCAGAGGAATTCATTGTTTCGGCTGATCTGTCGTTTTTTACAGTCTTCAGCTTGTCCGTGCACCCGCTCAGCTCACAGAACTCAGTCTCAGCAGCACAGTCCTGATGGGTGTCCTAAAAGTTTTTGGTGTGAATATTGAGTGTAAACTTGCCATTCCTTTCTGAGCTCCACCACGGCCTGTGTTCTGCCCTTAGGAGCAGCGTCCTTCGCTTGTCATTTTGGTGAGGTATTTTGCTTTGAGTGCGAACTCGTTACCAATCAAAACATGGCCTTTGCTGACATGATGGCGGCTATCGGTTAACATGTGCAAAAGACCTCTAATTGGTTGCTAGCTCGTCCATTATCGGAGGTCAACGGGCAAAGAAAGGGGTCCCATTTTGCGCCTTCTTTTCTTTGCTTTTTTCGCCACTGGGGCATTATTCAGCACCTCCACTTCCACACATGAACCCAGTCCAATCTTATCAAAATCCCTCGCTTTGATAAACCCTTAGAGTGACTAAAGGCGCGTGCGACGCAACTGCACAAGACGCGCCACGTTCCTGTATCAAAACACGTCACTACGACGCTAGGCGCCAAGGACTTTGGCACGCTCCTTGTCTGCTATGCTCGTTCTACTCGGACTTCTCTACCGCTCTCCGCGCTCACATTATCTCTCATCTCCCTGCCGGCCTTTTGAACTTCTCCGCAGCGTAGAGCAAAAGGCTCGTATTTCCTGTGTATTTCACTTTCTTTCCTCATTTTCTATCCACCTTCCACCCCTACGTTTACAATTGAATGGAATTAACCCTTCAATTTGGTCCTGAATTTTGTCCTCAAAAAAGCAAATCCTTCCTTTTAGTGAGAGACGCACTGCGTGCAAGGCGTCCCAAAATTATGGACGCCAAAATTCAAAAATTCATCCGGCAAAGAGACTTGATTATTTTTATTTTCTTTGCTGAAGATTAGTTCTTTAGGAAGGTCTTCTTGTTATGTGTTCCACTGGTGTGGTGCCCATACTAACTTCAGTATGACCGAAGGTCTTTTAAAGCGACCTGCGATCATTTGCATACACAGGACAGGTTCCCCAAAAAAGAACAACGATAAATATTTTGTAGCTCCCGCAAGGGTCGCACGAAGGTCATGAATCTACATGATGATGATCAATAAACTGCTACACGGCCGCTCGTGTCGTATGCTTGGGCGCTATCTCATCTCCGATGTCAACAAGCGGCAAAGGGTTGAAAAAGGCAAAAGGTTGCCTACCCGATTCAGTAGAGACACCACCCTCCATCTTTTCTCCTGAAGCCAAAGTTTTCACAGCTGAGCGGATTCGTACTGTCTGGAACGATTGCATTGGCCAAGAAATGTCGAAAGCGCTACGCCACGAGGAAGGATAGTTTGCAAATCATATGAACTCGGCCCCATATTGCTCAAAAAACACTACATCCAATGATTAGAGATTTTTCCCATTTCGGTAGAGACACCAACAAACCTGGACACCTAAAGCGAACGTAGTGAAAGCTTGGCTCCAAAAAAAGCTTCTACCATGGAAACAACCCGGGTGTTTTCAGGAGAAACGTGGTCTAGCCCACATGGCTAAGTTCATCCAAGAGTGATTCTGGTTTCAGCTGCGCGACTTTGCTAGCTTTGAGGAACGATCATTTCATCGGCTGAGCGGACTGTCTGGAACGATTGCATTGGCCAAGAAATGTCGAAAGCGCTACGCCACGAGGAAGGATAGTTTGCAAATCATATGAACTCGGCCCCATATTGCTCAAAAAACACTACATCCAATGATTAGAGATTTTTCCCATTTCGGTAGAGACACCAACAAACCTGGACACCTAAAGCGAACGTAGTGAAAGCTTGGCTCCAAAAAAAGCTTCTACCATGGAAACAACCCGGGTGTTTTCAGGAGAAACGTGGTCTAGCCCACATGGCTAAGTTCATCCAAGAGTGATTCTGGTTTCAGCTGCGCGACTTTGCTAGCTTTGAGGAACGATCATTTCATCGGGTCCGCACCTATCTCCTTTCTCCATGTAGCCACTGGGTGAAAGTAAGGCCTGCGAGATTATCATCATAGCTTTGAGTCACTGGAAGCAGTATTGAAGAAAGCCTCTGTATAGAAATAGAAGAGGAATACCTGCCTGTAACGTGCGCGATGTACAAGAAGCGGTTTCAAGCTCGCACGTGTCGCAGTGGAGAACATATCGAAAACGGGTTCTTCGCTTAAAGGAGGAATTCACGATTAGAATGAAGGTCGAAGAAAGGGAAACTGACCTAGTTGAGGGACCCACGGACCTCCTGAGGGTGCGAACTGACGCGCAATTCGCATGGAAAAATTTGACCTCGGCGACCTATCATGCCTCAAAGCTGGCGGGTCCGGCGATCTCCGCCCACCGATCATCTGATCACTCGCCGTAGTTCAATACGTGGCGAGTGATTAGATAGCTGAGAGAGCGTAGTGTTGAAGAGGGCACAGCGATGAGAGTCGCATCAATGCTCAAATCAACGGGCAAGGAAGGGGTCCCATTTCTCGGGTTCTGGGCCGTTTCTCATGGTTCTTCCTTCTTTCGTGTACCACTCACCATCCCTAGGTTAATTTGAAATGGGTTGCTTTTTCATCGTGAATTCGTCCTTTAAAATATACTGCAATGTTTAGAGTGGTGCGTATGGCGACAATGTAACTGTGGCCTAGTTTGAACCAGGAAGTGTGAGACCGTATACCATACACAAAAATGTATGAGCATTTTCTTTCAAACATTGCTAGCATTTCTTCTTCAGAACGGCCACCTATGCACCTGGCAATTTTTTTCAAAACTACCTTAGAGAAATTGATTTTGCCAAACGTGACATCCTTCAAAACTTCTCATACCCTTTAGTGAGCAGTTGGTAGCGATAAATTCAAGCTGTGTTGTTTCGCGCACTTCTTCTGCTTCACCATCGACCACAGTAAATAATCCGCTACGTTTAAATTAGAGTTTTTGGGCAGCCAATTCTTGAGCAGCTCGAAGTCGGACAGAAGGGCTCTGATGCAATCTTACACGAAATCTAATCCATGAGCTAGCATACCACCTGCGAAAACCGAAATAAACGGAATGCCGGTCCAATTCATTGCTGGGCTAGGAGCGTTGTTCCTGCTCTGCCGTTCGCCTTGAAATTTCAAGTAATTACCCCTGAAGGCTTCATCGTCTATGAGGCTATCTTCGCGACCCGCTCCCCAGGCCCTCGATAGTTTTCAAATCTGCCCTTCTTTACCCACCCGAGAGGCCTTATTGTTCATGGTATTCGTACTTTATACTCCAAGCCTCCTATGCAAAACTCTTCGCACCGTTTGTCCTGATATGTCAGATCTGTAGCAAATTTTATCGCGGTCCTCACCAAAACGTGGTGGATATGCTTTTTGACAGCATTCACAACCACCCTCAAATTCCGCAACCGGTCCACCTGTACGAGAAAGAACATTATGTTGCTGCAGTGAGGAGTTCTCTGACGGTCTACTGATGCATCCTTCGGTTACGGCAGGGCTTGGAAAGTATCCACCCGGCAGCCGTGAGACTGGAGATCCCACTCTTTTCGGATTAGCTGGACTCGTTCCTCAAGTATCGATCACGAAATCATGAGACCAGTTAATTATATACAAAAGGCAGAGGCGAATCTGGAGGTCTAGCCATGAGCTCAACTCATTGTTTATTAAATGCTTCGTTGTTCAATACTAACACCACATTTATGTTTATATTTATTAACACCATTTACCCGACAAAGGAGCCCATTCCAAAATTATGGCGCTTTTACACAGCATAACATTTTGGGCTTTCAAACGTCGAATGCGATATGAAATCAAATAACAATAAATTGCATCATATACAATAATATGGAGCAACCAGATTTTGAAATGTTCTTCACTGCCACGACTGCAAGCTCAAAATTTTCTAGAGCATTTGCAGATTGCACCTAGATGGTTTTACCTCAGTGTCTTTCAGTTGCTGCTTTCAGTGACCCAAAACCAGTACAAGAAACTATACAGAATTTACTTTAAGATGATGACCCCACTGAGAAGTGAGGTGGGTGCGGACCAGGTGAAAATCGCGGCCAATCCTAGGTGTTAACAAAATTAAGAACCGGCATCACCCTTGGGTGAACTTGCTTCCTGAGCTCGAGATCTTCTTGCACGAAGCACCTCGGTTGTTTCCAGAGCGGTACTCGGGCTGAGCGTTTACTGCATTTACCCTAGGTTTCCATGTTCGTTGATCTTCCTGCCAAAATTGGCGAAGCTTACGGCCTGGAACCACTCAAGGTGACTCCTCCAAATCTATATTGGGACTGAGGTTGGTGATCTGCAAACAATCTCCTTCGTGGTGTAGCACTCTAGACATTTCTGGCCGGAATGCAATCGCTTGGCTATTGCAGACGACCTACACCATAAACAATTTTCCCATTTTTCGGAGGAAGGGTGAAGAATAACGTGTTTTCGTTGCAGCGGTCACCAGTATTTTGCATTTTTTAGACCTCTGCTGTTTGGTTATTACAGATGTGGCACTTCTAGTATAATTATCATAGAAGCGGGTTTGTAGCTTTTCACTGATCATTTCTGTCAACGTGTCGACGACTTGGATTCGCGCAGATCCTTTGCAATCCATCTGATGGGGCGTTATGGGACGCGGTTATTTGGAGAAAGCTGAAAATCGCAGCTTCTAAATCCCACATTGGTGTTGTTTTCCTTCTATCCCCTTCTACTCAATGTAAAAAACCCGTTTTTTTGGAAAAATTTTTTACACAACAAGTGAAAAGCCTCAAAGTTGCGTAAAGACTAGTGTAAACAGATTTTCCATTGGGAATGCACGAAAACAAGGTCATGGAAACTGTTTTAACATTCGCAACAGGCGCAGCTCTTCAAGTTCAGGCGAAAATATTAGAGTGGTCTGTATTCTAGGCTACAGCGTACACACAAATGGTTGAGGACAGGTCACGGGATTAGCCTCATTAGTATGAAGGATACCGCGAGGGAAGCTGCAGTATATGTACCAACGCTTTCCACTGTCCACGATTGGTGTTGAGATTTTAACGCACGCGCCCAAAACAGTTCGGGCCAATTCGAAGGAATTAATGAACGTTGCCAATTTCGACGTGGCTTGAACACACACTGCGCACATATCCTGCAAAGTTGAAGAGGCTGTGCTACGGCATTATGTTGCTAACATCTTACTCATCAAAGCTCGCCCATCCGCTATCACTTTCCCGTCTTCTAAATGATCTTATTAAAGAGAAGATTCTGAATTCATAACTGTGGTGGAATGACGTTCGAAAGGTTTGCACCTCCAGAACTCCAAGATTCTTACAATTAAATGGGTATTGTAACGGCTTTCCCAACCTGTCTGATTCAAGATATTGAACTTGGATTTGAGGTCAATATCAGCGGTTTCTTTCCTAGCATCTCAATAGATTACACTCACTGCATAAACTTTCGATATTTTGAGATGGTGTCGTCGCTCGTGAAAGCCACTTAGGGGCAGGAGGGGGAGGGCATGGAAAGAGAAGTGAAGCGGCAACAAAATCGTGGTTCGAATCAGTGATTTACATGGTTTCACGTTAACGTGATTTCTTGATTGCGATTAGGTTCTCTACCACACAGGATACCCGTTGATACTCCTCCTCTCAAAGAGGCTGGCCCCAGAAGTGGCGGTAAACATGCCGTAGAACGAACGCGGCAAAACTGAGGACCTATTGACTACCGAGGACATATTGCCATGTAAAGAAAGACGCACCTCAAAATGAACCACGCATTGTTCAGCTTCTTTTGGCTGGGTGTTCACGTTATCCCCGTCCGCGAGCCAATGTATGACAGGCTCCATTTGGGATTCGTTAGTCTTAACCTCTGTTGTGATACAATAAATTCTAACGTTTCTAATGTGAAACCCTCACCCTTTGCCTGTCGGTCAGTTGCAGAGGTTCCTGGAAATCTTTTTTCTGTCTTTGCTTTTGCAACTGATTGAATATGCGTTCCGCTTTGAAGAAGAGAGAGTCACTGACGTCTTCTTCTGAAGATTGCTTTTCTGTTGCATTCGCGGGTGAGGCTTCATTGCCGTCCTGAAAAGGCACATTGTCACAAGAAATGGGAAACGACAACATCTCACAGTACTCAGGAAAGCGACATTGCGGTTGTTCTGCTATCGTTAGAAAACCTAGATGCGCAGCTCATCTTCAGAGCAATCACCGTCATATGTGCATGACTGGATTTGTGTCTATGTGTCTATGTGTCTGTTTCTGGTCATGATCTAGTAGTGCCCTTTGTAAGACTTCAAAGGGAGCCTCCCAGTTGGAACTCGCAATCTCATTAGAGACGACTATGTCCTAAATTTCGCGGGCGATTCGCATAAAATCTCAATATAACTGCTGCTGTGGCTAAAGCCACACCCCGCGAAGGGTCTGTTCACTTAGAAGTCAGGACCGTGCGTTGAGGAATCCTGGACAGGTGGAGAGGGGGGTCACTGTGGCCCGCTGGGAAGAAGAGGTTGGGCCGGATTAATGCATAGGATCATCAGTGTTGGAGAACAAACATAATGGATGAGATCGATGCTGTGCAAGTTTGGCCGAATGTTTCCAATAAAAATGTATTGAATCTTGAAATAATTTTACTAACATCGTATACAACAACATGTGAAAACCAGATTTCGAGATACCCTCCATCTGCATGAATACAGGCATCGTGTCTCTTCTTGCATTCTCCACACGTTGCACGCAGGTACCCCTTATCCAATTCTTCCCTGTCCTCCTTTGATTGTGCTTGCAATGAATGCAGATTCGTATGACATGCCTTGCTCTTAATCACGAACCAGACTGAGAGTTCAAATGATTAGGGGAACAGGTAGGACATTCTCGCGGCGGTGAAGTCGGGCACCTCGCAGCTCACACCTGCCTTGACGAGCTTGGCCCCGTGGCTGTAGCACTGTCCTGCTGGAAGCACATCGGCTTGCTCCCAAAGTGGACTTGGATCAAGGTCTTCCATACGTTCACCAGCATACACGTCTTTGATGATCTTCGGATACGGCGAAATTCAATGGCGTCTTACAACTGGCCGCGACTTTAGCGAATTCATTACTGATGCCAGGTTAGCCGTTCTTCCAACAATCTCGTGAGATATCACTCCCAATATTTCTGGCTAGAATGTGATCGCTTTGGCGATTCAACATCGGCTCCACAGCGAATATTTTCTCGTCAGAAAAAAGGTCGAGAGTTGCGTGTCGCCAGTGAAGCGCGCTAGTAACCTTCCAACTTTTTGGCTCTCTGCTGCTTGTTGCTGAACAGAATGAAGCGGCATTTCTGCATGTGAGATTGGCGGTGCTACTTCTCCTTAACGATGAGCCCCACCAATGACACCACGACGATATATTCAGCGGCCTCGCCATACTTCTAATGGAGCACCGTGAATTCGCTAAGTAAATATTTCGAAAATTCCTATCCTTGGAAACGTTGACCACTCTTCCTTGTCTAGGCTTGTCAATGAGTGTTCTTATTTTGGTACATTGTTTCATGGCCATGTACTGCGTTCTCGTAGTCATCAAGAAGATGATTTTCACCTTAAAAATAAACCGATGCAGTTCTTGAGATAACCTACCTGCAGACCTAGTTAGTAAAGCGCCAAATGAAAATAATCGATTTACTTTTTCTAATGATTTTTTGAAAATTGGCGCAAGTAATTTTGGGACATCCTGTAATTCTCAGCTCCCTCAGTTATTTATTAGCACAAGGTTTTGAATCCGAAATTCCCACGTTTCCCACCGGATATTTTATATTTCAAGTGAGTTTACTAATATGAAGGGATGTGAAATACACGGCGCAAAATGAAAAACTGAAACTGAATGAAAATCTCGATTCAAGAAAAATCAAGAGGATTCTGAAAGGGTCCGTGTGAAATTACAGGGAGGAGTCCACTATTCAACAAGAAATGCAGCCTTCAGCGTCAAATTCATAAACATGTAAGTGTTAAAGTTGAGATTCGCTAAACAATTTTACACTTTTGGAAAGAAAAAGCACGAGGATTCGAATCTGCTCCCACTTTTGTACATAATCGCCCTGAAAGGAGCTATAGTCGTTGAAATAGTGCCAATGCAGCGAAAAAGTACCTTTCGGCGGTACTCGGGCAAAAATCCTCAACGTGGCCATTTTTTAAATAGTGGACGTATTTAGCAGTTCTAGTAACGTTGAATAGAGCAAATCTTCTAGTTTATGATGACGTATTAACTTTTCAGATTGATGAGTTTGACGGAGTTATGGCTTTGGAAAGCGTAAAAACTCGCACTCATCACGAATTTTCCTCGTTAATTTTGCAAAAATCCTCAACGTGGCCATTTTTTGAATACTGGACGTATGAAGCTGCTTTAGCAACCGTTTGATAGAGAAAATCTTCTAGTTTTGTCTGCCATATTAACTTTTCGAATTTGACGAAAATGAAGCAAGTTATGCTTCGGAAAGTGTAAAAACTCGTGCTCATCTCGAATTTTCCTCGTTAATTGATCTAAATTTGTTATTTCTTATAATTTTTGTAATTTCAGTACTGATTAGAAAAAGCTCTTCACAAAACTTCCAAATCTGCTTTCAGATTGAAAATTCGTTGAAGAAAGTTATAATCATTTGAATATTTGTTCAAATTTCAATAGTAAATAAGCTGCTCCACGGTCAACGCCAAAGTCCAGTCAACACACAGCTGGCTAAGGCGGTTACAAGGCTTCTTTCAAGCGAAAGGGGGACGTGTAAATTGAGAACCATAATCTGTGTAGTACTAGAATTTGGTAAGTCTTGTGAAGGAAATAAATAAAGAAGAGATGTTGTCATAGTATGCCATTTTTAGTGGCTAGTTTGTCGTTTTTTGCTCCGTTTCTCGTTTGCTCGTTTGGTAGGACTCATTAATATTGTGTTGTCTCATAATTACTGTCGTAATTTCGACACTTTTGTTTATTCAAGTTTTACAGTCGATATCCGAAAGTTGGGGTGGGTGTGTCACCGGAAGTGACGTGCACTTGATAGAAGTTGCGTGGATAAGCTGTTGCCAGCATGCTTTGCTGATATCCAGCGATGTATGTTGGAAGCAGCTTATCCACATAGTTTCTATCAAGTGCACGTCACTTCCGGTGACACGCCCACCCCAACTCACCGATATCGAGTATATCTCTTCTGGAAGCAACTGACTAATAGCATAACCACCATCATGGTCACTGATATGCGTGCATTTGCTAGTGAGCGTTTGGAAGCTTCCAGCCCAGAATGAAGGAAGCTGGGGGTTGAAGAATTTGGAGAAGTCGTTTTTGGGGTGGTCGCAATCTTTAACTTTCTTCTCTGGCAGATGCTTATTCAGGGCGCAGGGGAGGCGATAGTCCGATAGAGCGATGCCAATGCTATATGGTGGATGAGGTATCGTGGCCCTGGCTATCTCCCTCAGAACGTGGTGAGTTGGCATTGCAATGTGAGGTCTGGCGTACATTCGGAGAAAGGAGAATCTGAGACGTTTCTGACGATTCCCTCGCAACCCCGAAGCCAGCCTAGAGGGCTATTCCGCGCTGACTTTAGCAATGCTTGTCTTCATACATTGAAGTGGTTCCCAAACCAGGCCACCTAGCGAATCCAACAAAACGAGAGCGATATTCTCAGAAAACGGAGTTCGGGCTTTGGTTGAGCTGGTGCTTCCTGGCTGCGAGGCAGCCATCAGACGTGCCGCATGTTGTTGTCGCAGTGGACTCATGACTCATTTCCACTGGTGACCGATTAGGGAAGGCTCTGCTTTTGCCGTCCAGAATGGTTTTTCCCCAGATGGTCAGGCGTGCTTCCCGCTCATGGTCGGCCGGACCATAAGGTTTCCATCAAAAACTTCAGCAGTCTGCCATACTGATGGCCAGTGCATCGGCTGCGCTCAGGTATCTGCTACAATACCCTGGTAGCAACGTGCGGAGGCACTCCCAATTTAGGGTGCAAAAGGCGCTCACCGAAACCGTGCTGTTAAGGCACTTGAAGCATACTTCAACATACTAACGTATTTCGCAATGAAACGGTCTTAGACGGAAGGAATTTGAAATTGAATAGAAATGCGACAGGAATTATGAGACAACCCAATAGATCATTCATTGACTTTTTCTGCTTTTGCACTTCTTGAACGATTCTTTGGTGGATGGTGGGGTAGCAGAAACAGATTTGGGGAAGATGGAGCGAACTCTTCATAGTTCAGCTTGTGAGGAGCGTCGTTTTATGGACTTAGGCCTTTGAGAAAGGAGGGGTCGTATTTCAAAAGTTCCCCCGGCGGCTCGCTTGACCTGATCGGCATGCTACTCAAATCCCGAATCGGCAGTGCACGTTGTGCACATTACTGTTCAATGTCATAATCGCAGACACGGCCACGCCGATGTATTAGGTTGTCTCAGAAGTTTGTGCATATTTTGAACAATTTTTTGAGCTCGCTTTATTTCAAGCACATGCATTATCTATCATCAATACATGCACCATCACTATCAGTGACTTGTTGCCAACGACCAACCGAAGAGTGGCCGCTTAACTCTCAAAAGGCTGGCAGTTATGAGCTGAAAAAGGCAGTGAGGTCGATTTTGAGGTGCTTGTGGGAATCGTATTTTTTGTCCGCAAGAAGGCGGCTGAGCAGAAAGGGCAGATGTCTTTCGAAAGAGGATGACTACCGCTGCACGATGAATGTGGTAGGACTTTTCAGCTAAGCTTCGATATTCAGAATCGCTTCATTTTCGAAACGTGTGGTCTCGGGTGTCGTGGAGCGTACACACTTTTTCGAGTTTTAACGACAGTTGTTGGGTTTCACCGTGAGTCTCTGCCGTTGATCTCCCTACACTTGAGTGAATTCATAGCTATAATGATTGACATGTTCTAGTGGTTTACTCGAGAACGCTCCAAAAGAGGTGGAGCACGACCTTGTGGTGAATTTCTTCACTTTTCACCCTCTTCTGTTCGATCCAGTCCCTGATTCTAGGTGTGGTTGTCATGGAACCTGAGCTTCTCAACTGCAGTAGTGGCTTTGTTCAACCAGGGCGTACGGGTGGAGTAGGAAACAAATTATAGACGGACTCGTGTCGCACTCCTGTCATCAGTGGTCAATTCATGAGGGAATCTTTGGCAAGGCTTCAACCATTTACGAAGGAGCGAGAACCTCTATGAACTGTGCATCTGAAACACCAGGGTGTGGTTGGCCACAAAGCAGGTTGCCCGTGTGGATCGGACTTCCACGAGAGAGCGCAGCCTGCCCAAATCCGACACCGATGGCCTTCTGAAAGAGGGTTTTTCTCCCGGCTGTAGTCTCCTAAGCAAGAAGATCCATCCATTCTGATACCTCATGCTGGCAATGACGGAGATGTATCGCAAAGCAGATGTACTTCCGGCTTCAATCGGTTTTTGGCTCAGTAGAGGTTCTTGAGTCAGAGCGCGAAAACATGGCTCTTTTCTTTTCTCACTTTGAACTCGAAGAAGGCGACGATGGTGGGCATGATTCGGGTATAAGTTACTGCAAGTTGTGCCCTATCCACAGCCTACGTGAACATATTTAGAATTTGTTGAAGGAGCTTGTGGCATGAGATCCAAAAAATACGCACTAACCTTTAAAACAACCTAATAGAACTCTTTGAACCGTCACTGAATCTGCTGCTAATCCATCTATGTCGCACAGTAACCTTCGCAGCGCACTGCAGTATGGGTTTTGCCGTTGCCTTCACAACGGATTTGGGAGTCACACTTAGTACCGTGGAAAACTTACCTCTTGCATGATTCGGTGACATCAGCGATGTTGAGTACATTCTACGGTTAAGGTACTTTGTGTTATACATAGAGGGTGCAGAAATATGAACAGTTCAAATTGAGAACTGTCTATCTGAAAGGATCCACTATCTAGCAGTTGTCCTACCTGATTTGAAAAATGCCCTCGATTGTTCAAAAACATCACGAGTAATTCAAAACGTTCTAAGTTTGTCTGCTCTAAAAGGGCACACAATAATCATAAAGATTCAGAAGAGAACGTGTGGGGAATTCTTCACGAGTTCCACTTTCCTTCTAATCTGGCTTCAAAAGGAGTGAATACCTTTAGAACTGCTGATTCAGTCAAAAAAATCACATGCTTCCGGAATATAATTTGAGAACGCAATATTGGCAGTTATCTATGACCAATGTTGGCATAACATTCTGAGTGAGTTTTACGGGAAACTCCTCCCAGAATAATTTCCTTTTCAACAATTCCGTTTGACTCTAGCATAAGATTGTTTCAAATATGCGATTATTATTAATTGTTCATTTCTCAGATAAAGATTTGAAAACGTTTCCGACGACGGATATCCGGTCCCGCAACCTGGACTTTCATAGAAGGAGGCTTTCTCTATCCATCGAGGATATCCATCGAATTTCGTAACAAACCTCCGGCCTTTCCCATTCATCGAGTAATCGATCGGGACTTGCATCATCGTCGTCAATAGAAAATTCTGTTCGGATTTCTTCAAACTGATTCATTTGCTCCAGATAGGCCTTAATCAGTGCTATTGACAAGTACCACAACAACCAATCAGTTGTAAACCTCTAACTTGGCGTGTCGCCCTAGCGGTATTGCTTCGTTGTGTTATGTATGCATCAAATAAGAACGCTGCACATGACACGGAAAGCCAAGGTGAAACTGGACACCCAATAGAGCTTTAGGCTCCACTGCCAAACATTACATTGCTTCGTAAAAAGCAGTAGCTGGCCGCTCCATAGGCTGCCCCGCTTTCGCTGGAGCTCACTGGTTGACACGCCTGTGGATTGCTGCACTTTTAAACAAACACCATACCTCGTACTCATCGTAATTCTCAAAAATCTATTGGGTTGACTCATAGTTATTGCGGCTTTTTCTCGTGCCTTTTTCCGAAGAGATTGGCGTTTTCATAGTTAGTTTTGGGCGGAAGTGGTGTAGTGACAAGTGGCGCGCTCACCACGCGAGCGGTCCGGGGATCAAATCCTGGGTCGTGAGTCGCCCGGGCCAACCAAGCCTTCCATCCCTCCGGGGTCGGTTAATTGGTACCAGACTTGTCTGGGAGGATAAAAACACTGACTTGTACATCGGCTGGCCCCCGCAAGTCATTGTATAGGCCACATCGCATTCAAACGCCACTACGAATGTACAAATGGAAGTAGAATGCGTGCCGCATCCCAAAAAGGGATTGATCAACGGCAAATGCTTTATCCTTTTATCTTTATTGGCGTTTTGTTCGTTACTTTTTCGTAAGGATATTTTTCACTTTCATCAACAAAAATGCTTATCGGAACTCATCTAAATAGCGCCACATATGCTCTGCCTCTTCGAGAAAGGTTAAAGGCGGCAGAGTCATTTCGCGATCTCAACGAACTTTTCGGCGAGGGAACAATCAGCAAAAGCCAAGTTGAAAGATGGTTCAAGAGGTTCAAAACGCCATATTTACCGACCGAAGCTCCTACAGACTACCACTTCAATCAGTCGTTGAAAAACTGGCAAACGAACAAAATTTACGACGAGCTGGATGACTTGGTGGCCGATGTTAGAGCGTGGATCGTCTCCAAAATCGTGACTTCTTCACCCGTGAATCGGCCGACTGCCAAGCAAATGGAAGCGTTCTTGAAACTGGTGACTACGCTCCGGAATAACCTTTCAAGCATGTTTTCGTTAGAGGCAAAGTTCGGGATAATTGGTCGAAAATTAGCTTTTCCCCGTCAAATATGCAGCAGTACGCAAGCGCGGACCATGTGCAGAAGTGGCGGGGCGATTTGACAAGGTTTAGGCGCTAGGAGCCTAGGTTGGAGCATTGGCGCCGCCCCAACCCCATTGAGCCCGCCCACTGTTCCACGCGACCTTCCAAACACTTGGAACACTAGATGTCAAGCCGTTGTTTGGAAGTCGTAGGGGAATATTTTGCAGATTTTCACTGCCAACTTCAACGTTCAAAACCTATATTGCGGTCAGCACAAAAAATAGGAACATTAGAAGAAATCAATTCCCACTGCTGACTTTAATGGTCGTGTCGGTTGTTGGCATGGAGCCAGCAGCTGCTGTGAACACGTTCAGACACGTAATTTTCCCAGCCCTGGCTTGTAAACTAACGAGGTCATAATTTTAGACATTTTCGGGGGTAGCTTCTGCTTTTTTCGTGGCTGAATGGAGGGAGTGCTTATTCAGGATGTTGTCGAAGATTTCTCTTGCTTTCCTTTCATTTTTCAGACCTCTCCCCACTTCTAGTATCATAAGAGAGTCTCTCTCCTCCTATTCTATTAGGAAAATTGTAGTCCCGAATCAGTTCTCAACCCAATCCGACATCATCAAGTTCCTGTAGGTTTCCTATAGTTTCTTCGGATAAAGGATAAGGATAAAGCATTTGCCGTTGATCAATCCCTTTTTGGGATGCGGCACGCATTCTACTTCCATTTGTACATTCGTAGTGGCGTTTGAATGCGATGTGGCCTATACAATGACTTGCGGGGGCCAGCCGATGTACAAGTCAGTGTTTTTATAAATTGGAGACTCTCGGGCGGTCAGTTCTTTTAGCTCCGCCTTGTAGCACTAATCCTGCGTCAACGAACGACTATCCGCTCTCCTCTCTCAATCACCTTCTGGAGAAGAAATCTCACTTGAATCACCATAAAGTCAAAATCGACATCCAATATTTCTTCGATCAGAACTCTATGAAATTCTACAAGAGAGACACTGAATACCCACCCTCGCATTGGTTATATGTTGGTAATAATGGTGATGTATACTATGCTGAATAAATACATCAGAGAAATAAGATAAGTAATTAAGTCGAAAAACACCAAAGGTTCTCAAAAATTATGGAACCGACCTAACATTACAGAGCTTGCCTTCAGAAAAAACAGACAAACAAGAACGAAGAACCCATTTTAGAACTCGTCCGGAGCTTTTTTTATTGTAGGTTTAGCGACGAGTTGGATGGATAAAACCCCCACCAGGGTCAAGCGTGCGTTGAGGAATCCTCGACATGTCACAGAGGGGGGGGTCGTATTGGCCCGCTGGGGAGAGATCGGGCCCGATTGATACAGTAGGATCATCGTCGGAGGACAAACATTAAGGATCGAATCGATACCAGGCCAGAGTATTTCCAATAACAATTGATTCCGTCCACACAAAATCTTCGTGATTTAGAGGTGTCCGCTTAGCAATTCTTAGTGACTTTAGTGTTTCATCACCACACAATCCGAAATTCGCACGTTTTCTAGGGATATTTTATCTTTCAAGTAGGTCCTCAAATCCAACGAGATGTGAAGCACACGGCGCATCCCAGAGTGGGCCCAGTTGGTTGCGCGCGCTTCAGCTACGGCTATCTTGATAACGAATCTTAATTCAGGAAGAATCAAGAGGATTCTGAAAGAGTTCATGTTAAATTACAGAGAGGAGTACACTATTCAACAAGAAACGCAGCCTTCAGCGTCAAATTCACAAGCATGTAACCTTTAAAGTTGAGACCCGCTAAACAATTTTACACTTTTTGCAGAGAGAAAAGCACGAGGATTTTGAATCTGCTCCTACTTCAGTATGTAATCGCTCCTGCAAGGAGCTATAGTCGTTGGGATAGTGCTAATGTAGCGAAAAAGTACCTTTCGGCGGTACTCGGGCAAAAATCCTCAACGTGGCCATTTTTTAAATAGTGAACGTATTTAGCAGTTTTAGTTGCCTTAGAAAGAGCAAATCTTCTAGTTTATGATGACGTATTAACTTTAATTTTGCAAAAATCCTCAACGTGGCCATTTTTTGAGTACTGGACGTATGAAGCTGCTTTAGCGACCGTTTGATAGAGAAAATCTTCTAGTTTTGTATGACGTATCAACTTTTGAATTTGACGGAAATGAAGCAAGTTATTGCTCCGGAAAGTGTAAAAACTCGTGCTCGTCTCGAATTTTCCTCGTTATTTGATCTAAATTTGTTATTTCTTATAACTTCCTGTAATTTCAGTACTGATTAGAAAAAGCTCTTCACAAAACTCCAAATCAGCTTTCAGATTGAAAATTCGTTAACTTTGAAGAAAGTTATAATCATTTGAATATTTGTTCAAATTTCAATAGTAAATAAGCTGCTCCACGGTCAACGCCAAAGTCCAGTCAACACACAGCTGGCGAAGGCTTTTACAAGGCTTCCTTTGAGCGAAAGGGGACGTGTAAATTGAGAACCATAATCTGTGTAGTACTAGAATTTGGTAAGTCTTGTGGAGGAAATAAACAAAGAAGAGGTGTTGTCATAGTACGCCATTTCTAGTGACTAGTTTGACGTTTTTTGCTCCGTTTCTCGTTTGCTCGTTTGACAGGACTCGTCATTAATGATCATTCTTTGACTTTTTCACTTTTATACTTTTTAAACGAGTTTTTTTTGTGGACGATGGGGTAGCAGGGCTTTTTTATGAGCAGTTTTGGTGGAGAATTAAACAACTTTTTCATAGTTCGGCTTTTAAAGAGGGTTGTTTCATGGACTTCGGCCTTCGGCAGAGAGGGAGGGGGGTCGTATTTCCGAATTTTCCTCGACGCCTCGCTTGACCCTGCCCCGCACCATGTGGCAAGTGTTCAAGTATGTGATCTCACGGGAATGGCTTGCTCACCTCGGAGACCTCTTTCCAAAGGCTAAGCCCTGATCGCGATCCTATTGGACGCAGACGAGTAGAAAATAGGCGCTAGATGGGACTAGCGTCAAAAGTGTTGTATTTGTAATCAGGATACCGAGAGCTTTGGAGTTCTATTCGACTGGTGTCATTTTCAAGTTGTTCAAGTCCAAGTTTCAATTAAAACTTTGAAAAAGGAGTTTAAACATGGATCATTGTGCACCGGCAGTGAGCGGTCGGTCCGAGAGTGCTCCCGACCCATCATCCTGAATTGTTTTTCTGCTGTTCCTGCCAGTTACTGTCAACGATACCTTCTGCACGGATCATCTGCTGGTATTAGTCTACCACTTATTTACTGAATCCAGCTGCACTTCTCAGCTAAAATCTGATTCGTCCTTCGTATTCGCTGCATACAGCGGCAGTTTGTATCGACTTTTTTGCAAGCGCAGATCACGTACGACCCGTGGTCAATACATATTCTGAGGTCGTAATAACAGGTCTATTTGATCTGATCTTTTTAGTTTTCCTTTTGTTTTTGAATGGATACTCCTACTCGTGTACCGCTTAAAGGAAACAAGCGACCTTGCCCATCTACCTCGCCACTTTCTCCCGTAGCGGATCCGCCTGGTCTCGAGGAATTGATGCGTGAGGTCAACAGCTCATCCGCCGTTCCCGGTTGCGTCAAAATCGTTCTCAACACCCTGATAAAGGAAATGAACGATGTCAAGCTAGAACGAGATCGCCTCCGTCAGGAGAATGCCATGCTTCGTGAGAAACTTGGTATTTCTAATGATACTTCTCTTAATCATGCTGAGCCTCCTACAGAGCCTAGTGTTGTCCGCACTCCTTTCAATAGTATTGATTTTGCTGAAGCCGAAAGACGTAGATCCATAGTAATAGCAGGCGTTCCTGAGTTAAAGGAACCTATTGTAAGGAAGAAGTTGTTCTATGATTTCAACAGTGTGCTTAATATTCTAGGACATCTAGAAGTTGAATGTGTTCCCATTTCGGTCTACAGATTAGGACGCCCTATTTTAGGAAAAAACAGATTGCTAAAGGTTGTTCTACCTTCTTCGTATTTCCAACGTGTGGCAGTGAGGCGCGCAGCCCGACTTCGCTTTTTCCCCGAGAGAGGAGTCTACCTAAGGGAGTCGCTCTCTGCTGAGGAGAGAAGGCGACGCCGGGAGGAACGCTCACATCGTTTAGAAGTCAATCATCCTCATAATGCTTCGTGTAACCCAAACTATACGTCCCAAACCATGTCAACTTCACAGGGAAACTGAGTTCCCCTCATCGGTTTTATGTTCCTAGCAATGGAAATGGTAATTCTAGTCTCATTTCGTTCTTACGTCTGACTGTTTTCTATTGTAATGTCAGGTCTTTGCCCAAGAACAGAGTTTTTCTTGATCACGTCACTTCTAACAGGTATGATTTGTATCTTTTGACCGAAACCTGGTTAAAAGACCACCACTCTATGACATCTATGCGTCAATCATTGGATCAATGACTATGCTGTGTTGAGGTGCGACAGGAGTCACAGAGCCGGGGGTGGAGTTTCGATGTTCATAAGGAACACATTAAATCATACAATCATTATCCGGGTCAGTTCCCAGAGGGTATGAAATCTTAGCGGCGGATGTCGCTTCACCCGAATTTCGTCTAAGGATTGTACTGATATACAGACCCCCTTCCTCAACCCCTTCTTCTTTCCGAGCAGTTAGCAAAAGCAGTTAGCGATCTGACAACTGTGTCATTTCCCGTTATAGTACTAGGTGATTTCAACTTGCCGGAAATCAACTGGGCACAGTGGGATTCCTGGAAGGAAGATCCTCATCCACTATCAGTTATGTTTGCTTCGCACGGATTTAAACAATACATTAAAGAGCCCACCAGGGGCAACAATATTTTAGATCTACTTTTCTCAAACGATCATGAACTTTTGAGCAATGTGTCCGTCAACTCATCGATTGGCCATAGCGACCATTTGAGTATCTCTTTCGAAATAATGAGAAGCTTGCTTCCTACTGTACCAGTTCTGAAAAGGCTTTTTTCTAAGTGTGACTATACAAGCATTACAAACTATCTTTTCAACATTTTATGGATCGAATCTTTTGAATCAGTTTCTACGGTGATGAGAAATATGTTATGTTTCTCTCAATACTCAAAGATGTTATAGACAAATTTGTTCCCTGGGCATATGTCTTTCCAAATAAGTCCAATTTACCAGCCTACCTCCAGAACATGTTAGAACACAAAGAATGTCTTTTACATTATGCAAAGTCGACTGGTGACTGGACAGAGTACAAGACTTTTTCTTCCACGTTTTCGGATAAACTAGTAAAGTTTAATAAAAGCGTCGAAAAGAAAATAGTCGAGTCTAAAGAAAAGCATCGATTTCTTCAGATTTATGAAATCTAGACTTCGTACCAAGGCACAGCTTTCTGATCTAAAGGACAACGGAAGATTACTTTTGAATGACATCGACAAGGCGAATGCTTTTGCAGCTGTGTTCAGTAAATCATTTTTGCAGGACGATGATAATCTGCCGCCATTTTCACCGTCGATTTCAAGTGAAATGAATACTTTCCCTCATTTTGATCCCAACGACATTTACGACGCCTTAGTCAAATGGCCTATGTCATATTCTATCACTCCAGACCATATCCCCTTTGTATTTGTCAAAAATGTAGCCCATGCTATTGCGTTTCCTCTTTCATATTTATTCAATCAGTCAATGATGTTCTCGGAAGTTCCTAGACTCTGGAAGCACTCTTACATCACCCCGATTTTGAAAAAACCACCTTCTTCGGATATTTCTAACTACAGGCCAATAAGTATCACCTCCTTTTTCTGTAGACTTTTTGAGAAATTGCTTAAGCCCCACATTCTCCGCCATCTGGATCAAAACAAAGTAGTTCCTGCTTCCCAGCATGGTTTCGTTAAAGGCAAATCTGTTATCACCAATTTGCTGGAGTCACTCAATGATTGGACAAACGCATTGGACAATAAGAAGTCCGTGGATGTGATATATTTTGATTTCACTAAGGCTTTTGATAAGGTTCAGTCACAATAAGCTGTTGCACAAACTCAAAAAACTTGGACTTCATCAAAAAGTGTTCAGCTGGATTAAAGAGTTCCCTAGTGAAAGAACCTACCAAGTACGTATAAACACTTCATACTCTGATGTATTTCGCCTTCACAGTGGAATTCCTCAAGGCGGGGTTCTTTCTCCTATATTCTTTAATATTTACTCCGCTGATTTGGCCTATATCGGTTATAATGACGAAGTTACTGCCAAACAATATGCCGACGACCTCAAATTCTACAAAGTAATCGATTCTCCACAAGACTCAGTCTCATTACAGAATTCTATTAGTAGTCTTGTTCAGTGGTCTGAAGATTGGCAGATCCCTCTCTCCTCGACCAAAACTTTTCACATGCGTATAGGTGCTTCTTCTGCCATCTCTTCTTCATATTTTATAAATGGCCAAGAGATTCGTAAAGTTGAAAAGGTTAAGGACTTAGGTTATTTATATAACAACAAACTTGATTTCTGTGATCACTACAAGGAAATTCACAAAAAAGCATTTTGTCGTACATACCAAATTTTCAAGGCCCTTACAACAAACGATAGTAAGGTCCTTATCCGAGTATACAAGACTTATGTACGGCCGTTGGTAGAGAATGGAACAGTTGTTTTTGCCCTCATAAGAAGAAAGATATGGCTCTCATTGAGAAGGTCCAAAATAACTTCACCAGAAAGGTACTTTTGCGGCGTGGTGGTTTTTTGTATGCTAGAGTACCAAATGCTGTGATAAGAAATAAATTTTTTCATCTTCCTTCCTTGCATTCCAGACGTGACCTTTTTGATTTGTGCATGTTACACAGACTTCTTTGTTATCGAACCCTTATCAACTTTACTAACTTTTACGACCTCATTCCATCCAGAACCAGGGGTGGAGATTTCAAGTTATCCTTCCATAGGCCTAAAACCAACCTTAGGCGGAATTTTTTCACTATTAGAGCTGGGCTGTCGTATTTGCGTATTACCAAATCTATATCCATCCAAAGCTCTTGTGCATCCTTCAAACGTGCTGCAGCAAAGCAAATACTACATGCATAGATGTGTAGTGTCTAGGGTCTAATCGTTTCGCCTTAGGTATTCTGTTGTTCATTTTACTACAGTGGTTGTTTTATATACTTATATTTGTTTTCTCACGCTGTCTTACATAGCGTAATGAATAAATAAATAAATAAATAAATAATACGAAAAAATACGAATAAAGAAAATCTTCTAGTTTTGTATGACGTATCAACTTTTTGAATTTGACGGAAATGAAGCAAGTTATTGCTCCGGAAAGTGTAAAAACTCGTGCTCGTCTCGAATTTTCCTCGTTATTTGATCTAAATTTGTTATTTCTTATAACTTCCTGTAATTTCAGTACTGATTAGAAAAAGCTCTTCACAAAACTCCCAAATCAGCTTTCAGATTGAAAATTCGTTAACTTTGAAGAAAGTTATAATCATTTGAATATTTGTTCAAATTTCAATAGTAAATAAGCTGCTCCACGGTCAACGCCAAAGTCCAGTCAACACACAGCTGGCGAAGGCTTTTACAAGGCTTCCTTTGAGCGAAAGGGGGACGTGTAAATTGAGAACCATAATCTGTGTAGTACTAGAATTTGGTAAGTCTTGTGGAGGAAATAAACAAAGAAGAGGTGTTGTCATAGTACGCCATTTCTAGTGACTAGTTTGACGTTTTTTGCTCCGTTTCTCGTTTGCTCGTTTGACAGGACTCGTCATTAATGATCATTCTTTGACTTTTTCACTTTTATACTTTTTAAACGATTTTTTTGTGGACGATGGGGTAGCAGGGCTTTTTTATGAGCAGTTTTGGTGGAGAATTAAACAACTTTTTCATAGTTCGGCTTTTAAAGAGGGTTGTTTCATGGACTTCGGCCTTCGGCAGAGGGAGGGGGGTCGTATTTCCGAATTTTCCTCGACGCCTCGCGGAGACCTCTTTCCAAAGGCTAAGCCCTGATCGCGATCCTATTGGACGCAGACGAGTAGAAAATAGGCGCTAGATGGGACTAGCGTCAAAAGTGTTGTATTTGTAATCAGGATACCGAGAGCTTTGGAGTTCTATTCGACTGGTGTCATTTTCAAGTTGTTCAAGTCCAAGTTTCAATTAAAACCTTTGAAAAAGGAGTTTAAACATGAATAAAAGACCTACGAAGTTCACTTTTGTACTTCTTAAACGATTTTTTTGTGGACGGTGGGGTAGCAGGGCTTTTTTATGAAGCAGTTTTGGTGGAGAATTAAACAACTTTTTCATAGTTCGGCTTTTGAAGAGGGTTGTTTCATGGACTTCGGCCTTGGCAGAGGGAGGGGGGTCGTATTTCCGAATTTTCCTCGACGCCTCGCTTGACCCTGCCCCGCACCATGTGGCAAGTGTTCAAGTATGTGATCTCACGGGAATGGCTTGCTCACCTCGGAGACCTCTTTCCAAAGGCTAAGCCCTGATCGCGATCCTATTGGACGCAGACGAGTAGAAAATAGGCGCTAGATGGGACTAGCGTCAAAAGTGTTGTATTTGTAATCAGGATACCGAGAGCTTTGGAGGTCTATTCGACTGGTGTCATTTTCAAGTTGTTCAAGTCCAAGTTTCAATTAAAACCTTGAAAAAGGAGTTTAAACATGAATAAAAGACACTCGAAGTGCTCGTCGTGTAGTAGAGCATGGTGACCTGCACACACTATTTGACGCGCATCATTTATTAGGCTGTTTGGAAAGATATGCGTGTTTCGAGATGCATACTGGGAATATTCCTAGAATTTCCATTGAGACCTGAGGCGCTATATAAGGCATTTGTAAGGCTATTCTAGCTTTTTCCAATAGTATATTTGAATTTCAATTTGACTTGTATCTTAGGTTTTTTTAAACTTGAATGAAGGTGTCAAGACAGTGGTTTGGGCAAGTTTTTTTTTCGATGTGCTGAAACTCTGAGGTAGTGCTCCATAGACCTGTCGAAATAACACTGAAGGATGGGGCCAAGGAAGCACCAACAAAAACGCAGCACAGCCTTGGCTCCAAAATTTTGGTTCAAAGAATTCCATAGTGAAGGTGAGGGGAGTCATGAGCATGCTTCTGCTGTTGACGACGGCCTTCTGAAGATTCCCGTAGAAGATGATTCCAGACTAACTGTGCTATAGCAAGCAGTAGGACTAGAAGTGGTATATTGAAAATATAGTGGCTTCTGAAGGTAACTAGGGAGCTGAAAAAATGAAGAGGTAGCTACCGCATGGGCTGACAGAAGCAATAGCAACCGTTATCCCTAGAGGTCGTCTTCACGCATTTTACATTCCAAAAACTTCTAGTATTCAGAACCCATTATCATCTACGACGGAAACTTTTCACGATGACAAGAAGTAATTTCTCTAGAAGATAGACCGCGATGAATCTTCAAAAACTTCTCTAAAGCCGAAATTGTAGAAGATTAAGTTGAGCTGAACATTCGGCGGTCTTCCACGGGACTGATGCAAACAGCTCTTGGAAACCAGGTGAATTTAACAACACCAATGTCTCTCCAGCATACCGATGAGATGCTCTAGAAACATCAAGTTCGTCAACCGAGAGAAGTAAACAAACCCTCCTTCATGGTGGCGCTCAGCCACACGTCCCATAAACGACCTCGCAAGTATTGAACAAAATGGCGTACGAAGCATCAGCCAAACAACAGATACCCTATTACCCCCTTTTCCAACCGTCTCCACAACATCTTGAGTAAGAAATGCACATTCGAAAATGGACATTCGAGTATGCAACTTGTTGAGAAAAATTGCTTGCTTGCTTTCAAATATTTTCGTTACGACTGAAAATGTGGAATTTGAGTGGAAATATGCCTCTATGAAAATAGGGGTCAAAAACCCGCATTTAATTTCGAACAACCTAATAACGCATACTACCCTCAAAAGCACTCCACCCCTGAACGACCTCCCTCCTAAGTGACATGATCTTAAACTGACACCAGACCTTTGATCAGAAGTCCACGGAAATGCACAAGAAAGTTAGCGACCAGCTCCCTGTGCGCCAACAACAATTCAACCGCCACGATCACCCTCTCCATGCGTACTTTTAGCAGCTAAGGCTGTGCTGACTTCCACTAGTGAGGTACCCCCACTTCTGCACTCCTATAAAATGGATGTATGGAAGAGCAAGTACTCCAGGGAAACAATAAATAACTGATATTGGAAAGTTGCAAAAGTGATTGGTCAATTTTGGGATGATGTCTCACAAATCAATCCGCCCTCTGAGCTTTTCATTTGCTCGCCTCCAACGCACTACTATGTACCGCCATTATTATCGCTTTGCCTATTTTAGTAGGTATTATCGCCTCTTGCATCTTGTGAAGGTTCACAAGTTTCCTAGTCAAAGGAAGATTAAATTTCTATTTGAAGTCATGGTATTCAGGTATCATTGCTTCACTAGGAGATGGAGCAGAGAAAAGCGCAGGGGAGGCCTCTGCTGGGTCTGAAGATCAGCCCGATCAAGAAATCTCAAATTTTTTTCCTGAGAAAAAAAGAAAAAATTGTTTCAAAAAACTTTTCTGCAACAAGTGGCCTAGCAGTGTCATGGAAAAGTGGATGTTGCCTCTTTTACTTCTCACCTCAGGAAGGTTGCGAACGAGCGACGGATCAAAGCTCCCGCATTGACTGTGGCATCTGCATGTAGAAATTGCATTGCTCAGCTCCTTTTGTATTCCGCCGAAAATAGAAGGACTCGACTTGGACGAAGTCAAAATTCAGCACTTATTGCTACTTGTACTGTACGACTTGTGAATTGCTACTCCATCTGCACCCACTCCCAATCGCCGGTAAAGATGCTGGATGTTCAACTTTGAGAAGACAATGGGAATATTACTTATATAGAGCAGATTTGAGCTCAACCAACTCTCAGACTCCGTTTTTCTGAATCTTCACAAGTTTATGGGAATGCCTTTATGAAAATGTCTGAGAGCCATCACCTTCTCGCTCGCTGAGACGACGACGTTCTGCCGAACTGCAGCTAGTCTGATGGGAAATCTTTAAGGGACATCGGGTAGAGTACCAAAGTTGCCACTCACGTGCAACGTAGACTGAGGAAATATAAACTGTTCACCCCATAGTCGATCCTCTATGCAGCCTTTTCAAAGTTCTCAATCGGTAACCATTAAAATAAAGCTTGAAAAAAATCTCGAAGGAACTGGACTCTCACATACAGAAGGCAAAAAGCAGATAAGCTGGCTAGCTTTCCACACTAATCGGCGAGATATGTTGTGAAAATTGTCTTTTGAAGGATTTAATATGTATATGAAGTGGCCAGGGAAATTATGCATAATTCTAGTACTAATTTATAATACACCAGTTTAGCTCCGCCCGCTACCGCGCGCATGACACGGAAGCCTTGATAGAACTGACAATCGGTGAAGCTTTGGGTTTCACCGCTTAACTATAGCTGCTTCGTTAAATGCATTACTGTCCGTTGCCCATCTTGGCTGTATCTCACTGTTTGATAAGCGCAGTGAAGTGCACAGCTAAAGTGATGATGTAAACAACCACTATGCGTCGAGTATCGAGGTAATTTAGCGGTCGAATATCTCAAAACGGAATGCCCAGTATTCATTATCATATTTATTCGAGCATCCCATTCATCCTCAAGAACTCTAGAAGGTGTAGCGGTCGAAAGGTGTTTGAGTTTACAATTACAACGCTAATGAAATGATATTGAAATGAAATGCATTATCTGCAATCTGGTTTCGAGTAATCTCTACGTTCGTACGCATATCGTATTATCAGTCCTCATCAGTCGTTATCACTTTTGACCCCCACCAAATATGTTCCCGTCCCACCCCCTATATCATGTCCCAAAATCAGCTCCTGACGACTGCTGCGAAGCGTGCTATGAATTTCGTGACACACACACACTGCGAAGCGTGCTGTGAATTTCGTGACACACACACACAGCGTTTTATATAGGATGGTATGAACAATAAATAGCAATAATAATAATAATAATAATAATAATAATAATAATAATAATAATAATAATAATAATAATAATAATAATAATAATAATAATAATAATAATAATAATAATAATAATAATAATAATAATAATAACAACATGCGCTGGTTACGCCGCGCAACAGATGCCACACTGATATCGGGGACTTTCCACTCAGTTGGCATGAATACTCCGTAACACTTGCTCTTCGACATGACACAACACACTCATGCCAGCGCACTCATATTTTGAGTTGTGATGCCGAGGTGTTTATTGTGTAGACACCCAAGGCCACTTTCTTGGCCTTCACACGAGTCAAGGTTATGAGTCGTACCATAAAATTGCTCATTTCATGTTAGTATTAGTATTAGTATCTCTTGCGGCTATATACAATAGGTACCTGAATAAGTTCTACCTGAGCTTGCTCGTAGCGATATGCACCAAATTCGTCGCCGGACAGATCATCGGCATACGGTAGCCCGTGATTCTCGTCGTATACATTTTCACCAGAGTAGAATTGGTGCTCCTTGAACAATATAAATTTGGATTCCTTAGGATACAGTAGGCTGGTGGGAAAATCTTGTTCACACTTCTTCGAAGGGGCAGTATTATGGACAAGTAAAGATCAAGTATATCTACTACATGTTGCTGTTGACCACTCCTCGTAAGTATGGCCGCGTTCTTACATAGTTCGCGACTCCGGAGATTGGGATAGTACACGACAATGAACAACAACAACAACATACGCATTGACGTCGAGATCAATCCTTCTATTTTATAAAGCGCTAACTTTGTGTGTCGGTTTGTATGTCTGTGTGTGTATGTATGTATGTATGTGTGTCCGTCCGCAAAATGAAGTGAGTGAGAAGGAAGCT